>PNEQ01069578.1:0-10124 GCA_003012365.1 Medauroidea extradentata | reverse complement strand
TTAGTGTTAAAATATGTTCACATAATGTACAGTGACCCAGAAGGATTGTTAATTACAGTACCGTACCGTTTTTATTCATGTATAAGAAGAAAATTATTTTGGTAACTTTGTAGGAGGGTAGAGTAACTATCAGGCTAGCAGTTGGCTGCTGCCCCTACGCTCAACGCTGTGACATACGGACGTAAGGTATTTTTCAATGTAAACATCTTGTGTGAGATGTGTGTGGTCACGTGCGGCGTTTGTATTGCATTAGACTGTACCGGTTGACCTTGACTACTTCCGCTCACAACCTCCCTAGCTTATTTCCAACGATCATTTCTTATCTCTCTCACACGTGCAGGCACATTGGCTGTTGGCAGCCAGACGAAAACTTTTATGTGGTAGAAGGGGGCCGCTGGTGCCAGCATCTAGCACAGAGATAAAAAAAAAGGATCAGCCAAAAGTAGCAGCATAAAAAATAAATAAAGATCTGACTGGCCACATTGTTTGACATTCTTTTACAGTCCTCCACGTTACGTTAATTTTCCCACTGCATGGCAGCCCTCCCGTAACTTGATACGATAGTTATGTACAAAACAGTATTTATTGTAGCCTCTTTTGCTTGTAGAAATGATAGCGTACTAATTTCTTCGCGTTTCTTGTGATTAATGACTGATTACCCCACCTCCCCGGACACCCCTCGATAACACGGACAAATCGTAACTCGGACAGCTTCTCCCCCCTTTTAGTACGAGTTATCGAGGGTTCACTGTATTATCTTAGTACGCCGAAAAATTAATACTCCATTTGTGCGTAAAATATAAACGAGTAAATAAAACGACTAAAACAAGAACGCAACGTCGCCATTATGCAGCGGGCAATATTTGCCTTGTTTACTTATGCCACTGGCAAATAAGACGTTTAACGGTGTTTCAGGTTGATAAAGAATAATCCTTTTGATAGGATGCTGCAATATAAACAAAATAGTACCCGAAATGTACGTGAATAACTTCTAAACGTACACGATTATTATTACAAGGCATGTTGGTTTCTCTTTACGGACAGTAGTTGTATTCACGTCTTTTTTTATATATTAAGTTAACGTTTGTATTGTGCGATAATATATTCAGACTTAAATTATACTTTATTACTTTAGAAAAGACTGCAAAGTCAGTTAAAATGAACGAAAACATGAAGCGCAACGTCTCGTAAAAATACGATACAACATATGTAGCTACGTTTACCGGTTTATTTTGAGAAAATAAAGTACTTTATTTAACTTCCTATGATAAAACATAGATTAATGACATTTTCCAATGCAATTATGAGCAAAATATTGTCCGTAAAACACGAACAAGTTAAATTAATGGTAAATGTCTACAAAAATATACGGCCTCAGCGTAGCATGTAGGCCTAACTTCAAAATAGCGTGTATAAACGGCTCGTGATTATGTTTGACCTATTACGAAATGATATGTAACCGATATAGTTTGACGTGTACACTTTCCACTTCGAAACTGTAATCAATATCCAAATCGCAGTCCGTGAAGAAAAGCAAAAATCAAAAATGTACATTAGCAAGTAATTCCTCAGGATGAATTGTTCCATTTTGATAAGCGAGGGGGAGAAGAGAAGGAAAATGGCGGAGTTACAATTTTTTTTACGCTTGTGACGCCCACCCAGTGGCGACATTGGCTGCAGCGACAGCGATGGGCGGGGCATGAGCTATGATGAGCAGCACTTGGCGCATCTTGCCACACAGCCGTCACCAGTGAGAGAGAGAGAGAGAAAGAGGTAGAGCTAGCTAGAGAGAAGCGGATGCCGCTCTGAGAAACAGTTGGCGGCAGGTCACTGACCCATCTCGTCTCGCGCTCTGCGGCTTACGCGCCTGCAACGGTGTTTCTTAATGAATTTTTGCAGTTTTTTCTGCAGTTTTCACACATTTGAGTGTTGAGCTCATACACCTATATTGCTTATACATATTGCGATTTATACTGACGTTTTAATAAATCTCTGCGACTGATTTTCAATTACTAAATTTTTTTTTTCTTTTTTTTCACTGTTTGTGAAAATCTGTACGTACGAGCGAAGTGTACATACGAACCGAGTGCCGTACGAGCGAGGTTTTACTGCACTTGTAATATTTCAGGGTCGTATGGTTGGCAAAAAGACAAAATAGTATTGAATATATTATTGACACAATGTAAATACTGTACATACACTAGACCCCCGGTTTTATGAACCTTGGAATTAACGAAGGTAGCGTTTCTATGAATACAATCTCAGGAACTAAAAAACAACAAAATTCTGTGACAAAAAAATTTGTAAGGAATTACATTGACAATGATTAAAAAATATATTATCTAATTCATGGCATTAAAATATGAATTGTAGAGTTGCAGTTATTACTTGGTTAAGTTACAATATTAAAAATAAAAATAAAAAATAAATAAAAATAGTGAAAAGCCATTAAAAAATGCAGCAGTGACAGTTTGAAAACCGCGCAGCTCCGCCACCGCCGCCTGTGCCAAGCCGACTAGCCTACTGTCTCCGTCATCCTACCATGTATTAGGATCAATATTGAGGTTGTACTATAGACGCATAGTTCCAGCTCATGCACACATGCTCATTTAACTGTAGTACAGCCTCCTTCTAGACTGTTTCTCAACGTCTTATATCTCTCTCGCCTCGTGCCGAATGTGTTTACGTTCTTACAAAATCCCTATAAATAATAGCGTGAAATTATTTTATTTAATTGGTTAGCACCGCACGTACTTAAAAAAACGATTAATATGGTGCATAATTAAGCGTTATTGCGTGTTGTAAAACGTGCATTTCACAAGTGAGCATGATAATAGCACTACCTATTGGGTACGTGTAGAAACATTTGTCTCCACCATGGGTATCTCGAACTTGGAAAATAAATAGACGTTCGTGTATTATGTAACCCCGGAACTCCCAATTAATTTTTATGTAATATACTGGCCCTGAAAGTGATTATTTATTTGCAACCACTTATACATGTAATTCTCTATGATTTTAGGTAAGAACATCACAAAATGGCATTTTAGAAACGTTGAACATTGGTTTAAACTACGGTGCCACATCTATCCTCTGGACTGTTTTGGCGTTAAGTTACATAAAACAGTGCAACGAATAAATACATCCACTGGTTTTTTTCTTCTTACTTTCGTGAATAATTTACAAGGGCATTGTGCTAGTAATGAATGCCTACTTTTCCCATTAAACGCTATGCATGTCGCACTATTCGCTCACAAGACGGCACTCGGGAGCTCGGATTTCTAACTATCACTTGCTTTATTTATCCGTTAAACGCTATGGAAGTTGGGCTATTCGCTCGAGAGAAGACACTCGCAATATCGGTTTTCTCTTTTTTTGGGGACAAGGGTCGGTCATATCTATCACTCCGGCCCGATTTACAATGCGCAGTCTGCAGTCGACTGCCGACAGCCAACTGCCGGCAGTTGGCAGTCGAAAACAATTCAAAATGTGCAGTCAAGCAGCCATGATGTTTTTGCATTATTTTTAAAAACTGCTATTTAATAATCTGCCATGTTTTGACAATTTTGTTCTTAATTTAGTGAAAATTGCTTGATTTGCTTCTAGAAGCATAGAAAATCTCTAAAAACAATATTTGTTTCCATCACGTGATTACACGAGTAACGCCTGATTGGTTGGAAATTTTCGGCAGTCTGCAGTCCAGCAGTCAGAGATAAAGTTCGCTGAACTGCAGACTGCTGGACTGCTGGACTGAGGACTGCGCATTGTGAATACACAGATCTTAACGTGCCAACTGCTGACTGCGCATCATGAATCGGGCCTCAACGGTGTGACGCCTGGCTACTGATATCAATCTATGTTTATACTATTGCATTAACTTTAATTAATTTCCTGCAAAACGCTACAGACGTTGGGGCCTACTAGAGGTACTTTGCAGAAAAATACAATTTAAAAATTTTATGTTAGTGTTGGGAGGGGGGGGGGTGGCAAAATAGGCAGTTATCGATTTTACAAATGTGATGAGAAGAACTGTGAGTATTCGTAAAATCAGGGGTCTAGTGTACATACAATTGCTTTTACAACATAAGTGCTTTAAGCTATCAACATTATATTTATACAGCTTTTTCAAGTTCTCATTTAATGAATAATGACGTCATGTAGCCAAAGTTCATGTAATGCTGCCAGGTAACAGGACATGTTATCCTTACAGTTCAGCCATTGGGGTATATAGGAATATAAACAATACCCCGTGGATAAAATACATTAGTTTAAATAACCACTTGTAGTGCTCGAAATACTATAATTAGTTTGTATATTAAATAAATATTTAAAAATAATAACCATGACAATTCGAGGTTCAACATCAGATAGTTATTGTACCAGTTCTCGGAGTGTACATGAAAGTAAAGAAAGCCTTATGGTATTTGAGACATTGGTTTAAACAACTGCTTATATTTAAAGAAATACTATGATTTGTCTGATATAAAATTTACCTATTTATAAATGGTAAATGAGACGTTACAAACGTGTCAGTTTCCTCAGAGATTATAGGCCCTACTAAACTGCGGTCTAACCAGACTTCTACGAACTCAAGCACCATGAAAATCCAAAGAGAAAACTAGTATGATAAAAAGTCACATCTTGTTGCTTCTGTTACTACATATTTATTCTGTGCAGCAGTTGTTCTGATTGATCCTGCACGTCGCGTGGTATTAGTTACTGATCAGTGAAAATGGACGAAAATTAATTGTGCAACGAATAGGCAGCATCACCAGAACAAACTCTGTGTTTCGCAAAATATTTGCGAGAAAATACTGAGGGGCGAAATGGAATCATGCTCGGTAGACGAAAAGAATGTCAATATTTTCGGCATCGGACGGAATACAGTTATAAGGTAAGTACAGTTTACCTAATTATTTTGTTGCTTAAACTTGTGAAACATGACGTCTATACTGATTTTAGGGCCATGTATATTTAGTCCAAAAAGTGTATTTAATGTGTATTAATTAAAAACCTACTGAATTAGGCATGTTTATGGCAAAATTTTTATTTTCATAATCTCTCGTTCAGCAATTTGTAGTAAAATAACGTTGCCAAATAGAGGTTTAATGTATTTTGACCTAACATTTTCTTTAAGCTTGAATATTGTACAATAATTTAATAAAGGTGTAAATAACATGTATTCAGCAAACATGTAGTTAAAAGATTTCATGTAAAAAAAAACACATCTCATTTCATTTTAAAATTGGTATCCTTAGAACTAAAAAAAAAAAGTACAACTTGATCCTGAATAGAGTGTACTTACATCCAGCATTCCGGAAGAGTTGTTATTGCAAGGATTCACATGATCTTGAGGGTTTGGTATCCGAGTGGCATACATGGATTTTCCATAACTAATCAGGCCTACTTCTGGAAATACTATTATATCTGCACCCTGCAAAAAATAAAACACATACAAAAATTATGTTAACAATAAAAACTATTCACATTATTTTGAAACTTAAAAGTTATTTGGACCTTAGTTTTTTTTTTTGTTTGAGGCACGGAAGATGATAAGTTGACTCTTAATACGTGCATTAAAGACATCATTGCATCTAGGCGTGTAGTACTAAACTAGCATGCAGTATTTTCAATGAAAGTGACTTTTAAGTGATGACTCTTTAAATTTATTTGTGGAAAATAAGTGTTAAAAGTCCAACGCAGGATTGTATCAGTGTGTTTTACGATTACGACTGGTATTTTCCCAGAAACTGCATCAGAAAAAGCAATTTTTCCACATTTGAAGAGCTTGGAAATTATGTTTTTTAATAAGTGGACAGTACTTTTGAAATGAGAAGGACATACTTTAAAGTGTGTCATCTTTTTGTACATAAACACACTGTAAACACATTTAATAATTAAACATGAAAAAATTATTTTTGTACGACGCTACAGCACAGTTCTTGCGCCAGGTCCAATTAATTCTTAAAAATTTAGTAGTGTTTACATATTGATTCATTTACAGTATCTGTAAATAAAAGAAATAAATGTTGCAAAAAAACATATGATACATAGCCAAAAGCAAAGTCACAGTAACTAATACAATCATAGGCGATTGTTTAAAGCATACCAGTTGGGTAAAAAAAAATTGTTACTTTGCTGACGTATAGTCTGATATGTTACGTACATATTCTAAGCATTGAGAAGGGTAAAGAAGGCTTAGATTATTTTTTTTAACAAATTAATTTTTATTGCTTTCTCAGAGAAGTTTAAGAATATGGGACAGACTACTGACTCTTTCAAATGCTAAGGTTCAGAAAAATACTTAGGTACCTTCCTGGGACAACACTTCTACAAGCAGTATTTAAGGAAAGTCAATAACCTTATAATTAACATACATATCACTAATAGGACAATGGTGGGAAAGGCCGCTAGGCTACTAATTACAATTAAAACAGAAAGAATTGTGCACAAATACACACAGGATGGTACTCGCAGATGGAAACACACACACATAGGACGAACACATTTCTCCGCGGACGTGCGGTCACAACGTTTCGCAGACTACATCTGCTTCATCAGGTGAGTGGAGGCACACTGTGTGTCTGCAAGTTCAACGTTCCCGGAGTTAACTGCGCTATTTGGCTGAACTCAATACTCGCGTCTAGATTTACCGGGCTACTTAGCTCGCCGTGTAACATAAATTGTTCGTCGGTAGTGCACGCGTCGTCACCCCCCTCACCGGAACTTCTCAGTCCCGTGGCATGCATTACTACTTCCTGCCGGTCCTCCATTATGCAAATGCCACGTGCAAACAATAACATTCAGGCAAATATGCAATCAAACCTCAATGAGCATTATTTTAACCTGTTATGCCAACGGTACTGCGACAATTTAAACCTAGTAACATTTTTTTTGTAAATGCAATTAATGTGCTAATACTTTGACTACACCTTAAACTGCGCCAACAAATACGCGACCTGGAATTATCACACAAATAAAATCACGACCTACAGACGCTACGCACACAACGTACTATTGAGCCAACAAAATATCATACATTACCTACGATCATTAGGGACTGGTGAGGCCAGCTACTTCACACTATCGTTACGACGGCAGCAGTAAATCAGGCGTCACATCAGGAGGTCTGCCGCATACGTCTTATCACGATGGGAGTTTACATATAAAGGGAAAATGCCTCTGATAGCATCGGTCGAAACAATCGCCTCAGAGAAATAGGAATGTTCTCTTACTTAGAGAAAGAACTACTAATCATACTGATAGGAATTCCTTAAACTGCATAAACCTCAGAGTATCTCAGTAAACAGGGAAAAAAAAATCATTAATTACATAAGGCATAATATGACAAAATCGAAATTAGCATGTTCATACATAAATAAGAATTTAAATAGGCTTTAAATATGAATTTAGAATTATTTATCCCTAAAACATAAACATCAGTAAAATATATTAATTACATAAATTTTAAAAATAGAATTTATACTGATATTACTTCAAAATAAAAATAGACAACTGTAATTCCATTACAGTAGTGCACACAAACCTTTCAAATAAGTCTAAGACCTTTTAAATGTTAAACTTGATACCATAATGCAGCTTAATAACTTACTTAAGTAAAGTACTTGCCTGCCGTGCTGCATCTTCGATGAAATGGATGTAGTTGTTAACATTTTTGGCAACAACACCATGCATGCCATCTCTTCCAACTTCGCTGACTGGCGAGTACTCAACCACAGCTGCAGTGTAAAAAGTGGATTCTGGGCTTGATTTCTGAAAATATAGATTAAAGTAATGCTCCAAAATATGCATCTCTGTCAATAGCAAGGGCTTTATTTTAGGTGGTAGAAAACCTTTTTTATTAAGACCTCACAGTCAATGGGATTACTTTGTGCAGGACAGTCAACTTTGTACCACCAGCCTAGTGTAAATTAAAATTAAAGTTCAAATAGTACGTACCTATAAGAATACTGTTACAAGTTCGGGCAAGGTATGCTGAGAGATGGAAGTTTTTGATAAAAGAAAAATAAATAGAGCTAAAATAATTTATTTATAAAATCTACACTAAAAAAAGTCTATATGCCATTAATAATTAATCGTTATTAAAGAAATCTATTTGTATAAGTCACCAGCAAACAAAACAAATAACTACTACAGTAAAACCCTTTATAACAACCCCTTTTATAACAAGCTCCTTATAAAAACCCTTTCCTCAAGAACCGTGAGGGTTTTATTTTAAAATATGGTTTTTACTGATTATCTGTTGTTATAAGAGTCTTTACAAAACCCAAGATAGGAGTGGAGATGGCCGTCACTGTGCATCGCAAATGGGTAACATGAGCAACACAGTGCACGTTGAAACTCTTAAATCTTACCACTGTTATAGCAGCTTATGTTACTCGTACAATAGTCACAACGTGCAGGTGGCTGCTGCAGTGGCACAAAGGGTAACATGAGTCGTACAATGCACACGGAGGTCCCTTAGTTCTGCCTCCACTGTACCTTCTTACATTGCTCACAACAATACTATTGTGCTCACGAAGAATACATTTGTTAGTAATGAAGGTTGCATACCTATTGGTTGATAGTTACCTCAAGTATGAAAGAAAATGTCTGGTACAATAAGACCACAAAATGGTACCTACAAAATTAGGCCTAAAACAAATGATTGCACTTTTCCAGTTAAAAGGCTATAAAATAGGATTTAACCTCTGTATGTTTGTTTCACCAATAAAAAGCTTAGTTATTTTTAATAAGACAGCATTTGAGACTTTTGGAAGTTATGATATTTAAAAATTAATTTCTTGAGTATGTCTGGGCAGTTGAAAAAAATTGAAACTTCATATTTTTTCCAGGGATCAGTACGGTATTAAAAACAATTCAGAAATAAGAAAATGTAACAGGAAGCTAAGTCATTTAAATTCTGTAACTTACACATAAAGAGTTCTGAAATACATCACTTCTACTGGCCATAGACTTTGTAACCTAAATTCCTGCATTAGCTTGGAAATATAAAGAGAAACAATGGACAGTCAAAATCAGTATATACACCAATCAGAATGGAACCCAGGTCGTCCTGAATGTTCCCGTTGCACTACCTCACACTATTGATGTACCTAAAATACACTTCTTTTGTGTGAATAATACAGACACAACTGGATTCAGTTTCTTGGACGTACTCCATTGCAAATTGAATGACTGTCAAAGAAAACTAAATAGTCATTCAATTTGCAATGGAGTACGTCCAAGAAACTGAATCCAGTCATGCACTACCATTGCACAGTTCTTTCAAAGATCAATACAGACACAGTGTACTGGCTACGCCACTGATGATGCGCGGAGAGCAATGTGGTTATTAAGGCTATGATCTTTCATTTATTTCAAACAATTGCCAATAACAAACGTTTTTTAACCAAATGCCTTGAAAAAATTTGAGACTGTGTACAGCCATACGAAACACAAATTTGCCAGAGTGTTTATTTAAAATAATGTACCGTTTGCTAGCGAAAAAAATATGGTTTTGGTTTATTTTTCTTGTTATCATGTATGTTTCTAATACATTATCACAATAAAAAAACTTAACAAAGGGTCTCTAACAGCTATATTAAGCATTAGAGATGGTCTTGAAACTTTTACTGCAAATATTTTACCTACTTTACATATACTATCCAACTGAGGGATACTACTGTCCAATTGAGAAATTTTGGATTATTGGCTATCCAATTACGGGTTATTTGCACTGCCTATTTTAAAAATTGATATAAAAAAAACAAGCTATTTTATTTGTACACATTTCTAGACAATGAGGAAGGTTGGAAAATTTGTCCAATATATAAACATCTCTGTGTAAACAAATATTCTGCTTTTCAGAATTATTTTAAACTACAAATCTTCTTAGCATATCTGTTGGAATTATAATCTAATGTTGCTATAGAGTTTTGTTTTCATAGGTTGGGACTACTGTTTTTATGGTTTACGATTGTCTGTTTTTGTTGTTCCTTTATAGTGACTTCCTGTGTCTGTCTTGTACAACCATGTTGGTGTTCACTGTTCATGTTTTCATCAATTATCATCATCATGATAAATAAAGGAAGTAAATGACCAGAGTGGGTTAATTTTAACAG
>PNEQ01069577.1:0-44227 GCA_003012365.1 Medauroidea extradentata | reverse complement strand
TGACACCCTGCGGGGTATATTGTGTGTTGAGAACGCGTCTGTGAGCGGCGTGCTCTCCTTTTTACGTGCGACGGGTCTTTTTACTTTGTTGTAATTGATTCTTGTGTGCTGTTTGTTGGGGTATTTGTTTCCCCTTTTTATATGTTCGCGTCTTGTACACATTGTTTCTGCCTCCTATGTAGGTCGTTTGTTTTGACTCCTTGTCCTTTTTTTGTTATGTTTGTCTTGTTGTGTTTGTCCTTTTTATTTTTCTCCTGTGGAGGATTGTACTGTCCGTTATTTTAATTTTCTGTGGGCGCTGATGACCTCAGTGTCGAGCGCCCCACAATTTTACTTACTACTAGATAGAAGTCGAGTTTAGGTTATTAGCTGGCGAAGGGGGGCGGAGTCTGTTCAGCTGTGGTATAGTAAATTACTTAACTTATTTTTACTAGAAATATATTTTTACATTTTGAGGTATGAGTGGGGATTGGTAGGAATCCAAATTAGAAAATTTTTCGGAAGACTCGGAGGAAACCCCTTCAAGATGGTTGCTTACATTTAAGTAAAACAATTGACGACAGGTATCGCGGACAAGATGGATGCCGGAAACAAGATGGCAGGCATAAAATTAATTGATTTTTAAATTTTTGAATTTTGGAAAATTTTGAAAAATTAGAAAATGAGGTCATTCAATATGGCGGTGGTGATGTCATCAAAGTTGGTGGAAATGACATCATCCAATGTGGTGGCGGTGACATAATCAAAGATGGCAGGCGGTGATGTAATCCAAGATGTCGATGGTGACGTCATAAAATATGGCGGCGGTGACATCATCAGTGGTTCCTACACTCCTATCCCAGATCCCATGTCCAAGATAACACTAAAATATACTACATATCTCACACATGCAAGCGAGGTTTGTACTTGCTATCTTTGTAATTATCTATGTCCAATAAGTTTGATGAGCTTGTACTTCATCACTACTACTTGTAATGGACGTGTACTTACTGCTACAATCCAAGTTTATGTCTTATTCACTCTCCGATTCTGATGAAGAACTCTCTGTTGACGTCGTGTACGAGTTATCTGAGCCGCATAAAACTGAAGATGGTCGTTTACCTGTAGAACATTCCTTTTGGTTGACCGTCACAGATTTTTGATGCAGAGCAGTTTTTCTTTTCTTCTGCGCTTGTTGTCCTTTTTGATTCTGGTTTGAGTCTTCCTCTGAAAAAAAATATCCTATGAAATATATTGTGTGTGTGTATATATAAGCAACAAGTGGGTAACTGAAGTGCTTGAGACATGTACAATAACTAATTTTGTTTAACATAAAATAAAATACTTTGTAACACAATATCGTACAAATCATTTTAAAGATATGTTTTTGTGTTTTTCTGCAATCATAATTGTAAAGACTTTTTAACTTAATCATTAGTAGCAACTGTAATGAAAAGTTTGTATTAGTAAAGACAAAAATGACTTACAAAGAATTAATTTTTTATGTATATTTTTTCAACTAGGAATCTGTTTTCAATTTATTAAATGTATTTAAAACATACAACCTGTTTAAAACATTTTTTGAATAAAATTTCGAAGAAAAAATTACACCTTTTCATTGTGAAATTGTAACTGTAAAAATGCTACATAGTACACTTGTATTATATTTGTAAACAGTTCAAACATCCGCTAGTATCGGTGATCTAGGCATACGTGGCAAGACACGAACATATTCCCCCGAACACAAGAAACTAGTGCTGTATACTCTATGTTTCAAGAATAAAAATAACTGTCCGAGTTGGAAAGGAAAGTAAAAAGAGTAGGTCGTAAACATGGCACATTCGTTTATTGTTCTCTAGAATGCGCGCACGCGATGCGACACGTACACACTGTTGGAAAAATAGACAGTTATCTTCTCAAACCTCAAACAAAGGTCGATTGACGCATTTGTTACAGACCCGCCCACTAGATAGTTTTACTAACACGTCTGTAGCAGTGAAATCAAAAGTAGCGAGACGACCAGGCGAATGTAGTCGTTTTTCGTATGGACAGTCTCAGCACATGCGGCACATAATTTACGTACAAATATATTCGTCAAAAGGAGTGGAAAGGTAATAAAATTGGCAGGAAAAGTAGAATTGGTAAAACCAAACAATTCACTTACTGTGAGAGTCTGTGTGTTCCTCCATGTCCGCAAACGGCGAGCGAAAATCACCTGCACGAACTTTTGTTGTTGTTTGATCTATGTCCCACTTTACTGTAGCCACACACCCAGTAACAGCTTTCACAATACCATAACATGTAACAATATTCCATTTATCGCCGAAATTGCTCTTGCTCCTCGCGTTTTCGGTACCATGTCCATCAAAATACGTCGCATTTACGTGAACCCTGTCACCTTTCATTACACTCGTCGCCATTTCTAAGCGAATAGGCGTACCAACCTCAACTTGGAATGCGCTGAAAGTTAATTTCCCGCTCCTTACAACGGTCTAATAATTAGTCCTGCTAGCAGTACAGGAAGTGCTCATATGTGCTATACAAAAACGTCCTACCCGTAGAACTTTTTATCCTTCTGGTAGGGCGCTGTACAATCTATCATTAAGGTGTGTTGGGATTAGTTTTATTCGTCGTCGAGCGCGGCGGGCGATGCGGGCAGTGTGAGAACTTCACCGACTAAGTAAATACGGGCCGCATAAAAGTAGGGGACGTATATTTATACGTAATTGTAAGAATAAATTACACGTGCTCGTGTCCAACAGTTGGCAATTTTCTAAAGAAAAATTTCACACGGAGCAACGGCGCGGAGTTTGCTAATCATCATCTTCGTGAATCGTGAAAGTTGCATCCATCGTCCCTTTGTAATGGCTTCGACGCATCGCCAGCTAGAAATATAATTGAGGAGTTGGCTGGAATAACGACCTTAGTAAGAAAAGTGCATTTTGAGATAATGACAGGAGAAGGTTTCGG
Organism: Medauroidea extradentata; assembly: GCA_003012365.1. NCBI lineage: Eukaryota > Metazoa > Arthropoda > Insecta > Phasmatodea > Phasmatidae > Medauroidea > Medauroidea extradentata. Next base: position 41,278 of record PNEQ01069577.1, on the reverse strand, counting down.
GGATATTCTGTTTTGTCACAAGTAATGGAAGCTGAGGATAATAGATACACTTAAGAAAAGTGGTTTGTATGCTTTTACATACAGTAAACCGTTTTTTACAATATTTTTAAGGTTTCACAGGATAGTTACATGTTAAATGCTCTGCTAAGGCCTTTCTTCTATCTATATGGCTTTACATAAAAACTTTTCTCCGTCCATGTATAATATTTCAAAGTAAGTTTAATCAATGATTATATGAAACTATAGTAGTACACAAAATATAAGTTAGTAAACACATTATTTAGACCATTTTACAATGCACATAAACTGTCATGAACCTATTTTACTGCAATTTAAAGTAGGCTTACAGTGTGTCCTGGTACGTCACCTTCATAAAAACTGTGCCTACTGGTACCTTGTAGGAGGCTTTATACCACAGATTCATCTTCAGACATATTACTGTCACTGACAGGAGTTCTGTTGCTGGAGTGTTGAAGGACAGTTTTATACCACAAAATGTCCTGTTGTAGGATATACTGGAAAAGGCTTCTGACATCTTGTTCTTTGCTTGCTTGTAACTTCACTCTCGGAGCTGATGGCAGTGATTGAATAAAGTCAGCTGCAAATCTTGCTGGTTTGACCATAAACTTTAAAGGCTGATATGCTCCACAGTAAGTCATTGCTGCAAGAATGTTTCCCTGTGAAGTATAGATGAATCTACACTATTTTTGAATCGTAAATGGTACACCTTTACTGGTAGGCTTTTTAAGGATTGCATGTTTCAAACCTTCGCTCCAACATTTTACCAGTCCGGTGCCACTTACTACATTACTTGATTGGCTCAGTATTTTATCATATTGTAAACATGTGTAAATGTTTGGCATTTTTTTCAATTTTTTCCCATAAACACCAAAGTTCCTATCACATTGACAATATGTGTGTCCTCTCACTGGAAACAGTTGCCTTACTTTTACATGAAAAGTATAGGCTAAGAAACAAAGAAATTTACACATGTTTATATTCTTATTTTGCCCACCTGCGTTGTCTGAAAGTAAAATGATATCGTCATAGAAGTTTGCACTAGCATCTACCTTCTCTTTAATAAAATAATAGAGAAAAGATGCTACACTGTCAGAGTTCTTCTTTGCTTCTGTCTCAGGAAAACAGTACAGGCTTAAGTCGCCATCTGTGTGGCAGTGAACATTGAAAATATTGTACCACAGCAGACGTTTGTAGAACTGGGAGTTGACATTTAACTTGGGAAGCGGTAAATTTTGTCCATAATCTAATTCAAGAGTTATTTTTTTTTACTCCCATTGCTTTCTTCTATAATCTTTTTCTTTTATGTCTTATGAGCTTCAACTTTTCTGTTGTGTACGTCCAGAAGAGTTCTTGTCTCAGCATCTGTAGGATCACATTGTAGTTTTAGTGAGCTCATCTCGCAAAAATCACAGACATCACTACGAGGCTGACGGAATGCATAAGGTGAATGTGAACGGAAATGTTTGAAATACGTCGAATATTTCATCTTCAGTTCTGTGTTCGTCTTCTCTTTATAGTATTCTTTGAATAGTTATATTCAATGTAGGATTTTCAAAGTAAAGTATGTTACTCTTGCTGGCAGAGTAGTGCGACTGTGAATGAGGAATAGATGCCCAGTGTTCCTTGGTTAGGTCCCACACAGACTCGTGTATTTTATGAGGCCGATTGTCATGTTTTCCTCTAGTTTCCTCAAACCGGTAACCGCCTTCTTTAACTCTGCTTTGAACTGTGCGAAGTCTTTTTGCTGAAATCTGGTAGAGTGAAACTAAATATTTGCGACACACTAAATATTTAACTCCACAAACAGAAATGCAATGTTCCCACAAACTGTCTCGAGGTTTCGTGATTACTTTCACTTGACGAGATTTAATCGCCATGCCTATCATACATGGCGATAAAAATAAATCTTGCTTGCACTTTTCACCAAGCTCATAGAAGCTCCTGAACAAGTCATTTTGGCTTTTCTGTGACATTTGTTTGAAACAACATTTTGGACAACAGGCATCTACTGGCACATACGTTTTCTTCTCTACAAGTTCACCTTTGCGATTTTTGTAAGACTTACCTTAATTTTTTCGTCTTTTTTGGTGTGATTTATCCCATAAACTGGGATAAGCATTCCTTTTTCTACCCAACTGTACGTTTTTCTTCGTGGTTACATCTACATCATTGTCTGTATCAGTATCTGCACTTAAGTCACTTTCACTCATTATTTTATTTCATGTCTTGAAAACTATACACTCTTGATACCAATACTCAATACCTACTTTCAATATACGAATGAATACAAATTCACTCTTATTTCAACCTAGTAGACCTACCAATAAACATTACACAAACGAATGAATAATATTTACTATCAATAAAGGCAAAGATAAAACAGCAGAACGGAAGTACCAGCTCCAGCGCAGTTCGAGAAAAAATGTCATAACTTTTTGAAGAATCCAGATATCGATACAAAAATTTGTTTGTGACTTCTATGGACGTATTCAAACAAGATAAAATGTTTGATGGAAGAAAGGCCTTAGCTTACTAAGGCCTTTATTCCAGCAAACTCCTCAATTGTTTGTACCCTAACAACACCATTACGTCACACTGACGTCGCAGTGAAGTCACAGCGGGATATTAATAATGTCGTAGAAACGTCAAACAAATAACCTTAACGTCGCATAGATATCCAAATGTCCGCTTTTTGTGACGTCGTGAATGTGACGTCTTCGCCGTGACGTCTCTGCAACATCGCTGCCGTGACGTCTCTGCAACATCGCTGCCGTGACATACCTACGATGTCGCAACCGTGACGTCTGTTAATACTTTATTTATTTGCAACCTTCACAATGCACACATGATATGTGTAAGAAGTTGTGAAGCTGTGTGTATATATATACTTAATAGAATAGCAATTTTCCGCCCCCCCCCCACCAATTTATTCCGTGCTTTATAGTGGGATATGTTGTTATATTCATAGGTTCAGGGACTTCCCCCCCCTCACAAATGCAAGGCCAGGCTAGAGCCCCCTGCTGTGGCACCCTGAACGTAACCCCTTCCACTTGCAGTATAAGGTCTACCACTTTTATGTGATAATCCTGCAACCATATCCTCTTGTCCATAACCTGCATTACCCACATATCACAAAGTTTGGAGTGTAGCAAGCCACTGAAAGAGTACAGAACACAATTTCTTATATGTACTGCCTTTGTCACCAATTTTTACTCCCACAGCTGGAAGAGTTGTAACAACACAACCTGGCATTCTGATTACTGTGGTATGACTTATTCACATCTGTTGAAGGGAAATTGATAATGGAGTAAGTCTTAAGTGACTGCATGATTTTAGCTACAGTAAGCTTGCCATAAAGTAGCGTCTTGCTTGTACATAAATAAGTCACAAAAGTAATTTTACTGCTATATCATACTGCTTAAGCGTTTGTGGTATGTGTAGTCAGTGGTGGGGGAGAAGGGGTGGGGACACTGTCCCTCCCCTGGATCACAGTTCAGGCATTGGTACCTACCCTAAGTTTATTTTTAATTTTTTTAAAATTAATATTTAAAATTATTACAATTTATGCTAGCTGTGTATTCAATATTTAGACTCAAACACTACTTAAATAGCACTAATTTTCAAACTAAAATCCAAATGTTTCCAGGGGAGGACCCACAGACCAACCACTTTAATAAGTCGTTATAGGAAAAATCTCGGAAATAAATTTCTGTCGACGATCCTGTCCCCAACGCTTTACAAAAATACCTTCCACCGCCACTGTGTGTAGTCTGCTTACAGAAACATGTTTATAGCCTCATAACTGAGCCACTTGTTAAGTTGGTGCACTTGAAACTGACAAGAATTAGTCGATCAGGTTTATAATATCACCCTAATAACAAATACATCAAAATAAAAGTAACCACCTGGTAACTATCGATGTGATGCTAAGCACTCGCACCAACAAAGCACTGTGTGCGACATACACTCGGTGCTTAGCAGCAGTAACTTATTATTTTCACGAGAAATGTGCCTTCATATCCACCTGTATAACTGCCTGTGTCTTCGTGGTTTAGTATGTATCAGTTGTAAGTGCAAGATTATACAGATTAAAACATTCTTACACTTACAAGCAGTCTATGGGCAAATGATTTATCATCAAACTGTAAATAGTTCATGGAAATAATCAGTCATCACAATGAAAGATAATTTGGCCTAAAATACTGATAGTATGAACCACTTATGAAAATAGACAAACTACTCTGGTATTTTGTTCACTGTATCATTACTTCAGCTCTGTTTAAAAAATTATGTTCTAAGAGGAAGTTTGTGAATGGTAGACAACTGTTCAACAGCTTCCAAGGCATAAAACATTTAAAAAAATATGTAAAAACATACTTAATACCCCAAGAATATGTCATCATTAAGCAAAAATGCATATAATGGTGTAAGTTTTTCGGCCACTTTTTGTGTGTGTTTTTTTCTTTCCATGTGCTGGTGGCGACGAATAATGTGGTTGCGGCTAATAAACGACAAAGTCCTATTTAGACCAGAACAAAATATTCTTCTTATTGAACTACAGTGTATTGGGTGTATGTCTATATTAAATACATACACACCTCTCACAACACACACACACAAAACACACATGACACACACACCTCACACTACACTCACAATACACACATGACACCCACCTCACACATCACATACATAACACAAATACCTAACACAAACACAAAATAAAACACATACATCTTACATGAACACATGTAAACACACACATTAGTTTTGTATAATGTATTCAAATAATTTGTATTATGTTAACATGATTTATCCAGTATCTTTGTACAAAAATGTACACAAAAATATCTGAAGGATGCAATCAAGTGTACTACTCTAGTAGGTTCCTGTTGGCCAGTAACCATGTTCACTGATAGTCACTGTCATTCTTTCAAAAATCAAGGCAGTAAGGTTATTTTCCTTCCTAAATAAGCAGTTAACACTGTGTTCACCTCACATGTAACTGATGTCTCAAATTATTCCTGCATAACTGCGCATCAAGTATACATGTTAAAGGTAAAAAATAACTTTATTAATTTAGCTGTGCAATATACATTATAATTAAATACAATATTTTGGACAAATGTCATTTAGTTTCACCATCCAATTTCTATGTTATAATATTTTATTGTGGAATAGGGGATAATATGAGGTAAGCATAGATCAATTCTGGCAGCCTAACCCCAGCCTCCCTTAACACCCACCACCTTGTATATCCTGACCAACCTTTCCTTCGATGATTTCTACCCCAGTCCTTTTAGCTTCGTAATTCATGCTTATAATACTAGAAGAAAAGAATACTTTCATATGTCAAGTAATCATTTACAAATTGTGAAGAAGGGTGTCCATTATGCAGACACCAAATATTTTAATAAACTACCTAGCGATTTAAAAATGATCAGCAAAGTGAATAATATTTTTTTTTTGCAAAACTTTAACATCTGTTGGTCTTTAATACTATTAATTAATTCATGGGGTCGTAACTAGTATTGTATTACGTGAATTGTAACATTAAAAATAATTAAATTTTTGAATGTGTCACTTGTTAATGTATTCAGTAATATTTTGTTATAAACTTAAATTAAAATCAAACTGTGTACTTTTAGCAATACCATTAACGTATGTTACAGCACCGTATATTTATTTGTTTTATAGGTTATTAGGTAGGTCTGTTTGTATCAACTTCACTAACTGTAATTCGCTAAAATGATGAGTTTCACATTCCAAATTGAGATCTACCGAATTATAATTTTAAATAAATAAATACGAGGTGAGTAGAGAGCAATGCTGGAATGAAGGAGTGGAGGAAACATGAGATCCATGAGAAAACTCATTAACAACCGGGCATCATCTGGCACAATGTCAATATGGGTCTACTCCACCTTAGTGGCAAGCAAGCACCCTATTAGCTGCACCAACCACAAATCCATTGCTTACAGTAACTTGCAAAATTGTGTCTGGTACAGGTAGTCATCAAATTGTTATTGGTATTTATTCTAATTAGCCATGAGTTTGTACATGTTATTTTTTGCAAACATTATAACTTAAATTCTGAAAGGAAGCGTGTCTTCTAGAACTTTTAGACAATACATGAATGAGTTACAATGGTTTATGATATTATGGATAGTTTTTCAAAACATAAAAACTTACTGAATTCTGGCTAACTCTTTGACTTAAACAACATAATCACAAACCAGTGGTTTTTACCATTATTTACTCAAATATTTGCAGCAGTAAAAGCTTCCTGTCTGTTACACATACATATCAGAATTTCCCCTTACACGTGTCCTAATTTTGTTGCACATTATATTGAGTTGGCTCTTCGCCTGAGGTATTTTCTAAAATTATGTGTCTGGTTCAGTGAAATTGAATACAGTGAAGCGTCAAATGTTTTATATAAAACTGCACAGCTTGTGTCTAGGTTAGTCGTTTTACTTTCTGCCTTAGTTAACAGGTTGCCTTACTTATATCAGCCTCCCTCTCCATTCACCTTGTATGTCCGGAGAACCCTTCTCCCTTTAGACACCACTCTACCTGCCTTCTTCACCATAAGTCACCCAGCATCATTATACCTAGGTACTTGTATCCTGAAGCTGCCTCTATCTACTGTCCTTCTAATCTGTATTTAATAAGAGTGGTATACCTACAGTTACAATTTCAGTGAATTAATTGTATCAGGACTGATACAATAATACCCACGAAAATTATTTTCATAATTCTCCTACAACAAATGCAATTTTTTACACAATAGTAGTGCAATAATAATAAGTTTTATACTCATAATTAGGCTAACGCCTGGTGATGAGCAGATTCCTCCCCATCCCCAGAGATCTAATCCTCTACTCCCTTCCTAATCCTTCCAACTCCCCTCATAGTCACCAACTCCTCCTGCAGTGCATTTCACTCCCTCGCCATCCTCACCAGTATGAACTGTCTTCCCGTCACTGTTCTCTTCCACATCTTCTTAATTTTCTCATTGTTGCTACCATTACCCTTAAAAGTTAGTGTTTTCCCCATCCCACCTCCCTATTCATCATCCTATACAACCTGACCAGCCTTTCCACTCTCCTCATGTCCCTCAACAGTTTCCATCCCAATTAATCCATCATCATGCTAGGCCTAAAGTTCCTTTCCTCCTCACCAGCCTGAACCTGCCTCTTCCATTTATTCATCAAACACCTTGCTGCCCTTCTCGACACCTTCTCCAGCTCCTGCGCCTCCACCTCTACATATGTATCCCATTCTATGGCAGCATATTCCAGTACTGGACGTGCCATCATATAATATGCCTTTCCCTTCACCTCACCACTAAACCCCTTCAACACCCTCCCGAGCAGTCCTAAAGCACTTCTTCCCTTCTTAACCACTCTGTCCACCTGTTTCGTCCACCTTAGAAAATAAGTATTATCAGTAGACTTATTTCCATAAGTGAAAATGTTACTATACAGCACTTTAAATTAGGCCTTAGATGTAATTGTGCTGAGCATATAAATTCCAATTCAATTTATTATATCCTCACTCTAAAGGAAACTCAGAACTTTATAAGTTAATGAGAGCCAAGTACCTATCACTTCAGTTTAACTCGTAGTATTTACCATCATCATCTTTTCCACATTTTAAAATTTATAAATGCAAGATGGTAATTGCCTTGAACTTGTGCTTTAATCGCACCTGGAATAGATAGGCAAATCCTCCACAAGCAGACCTAGAAGTAAAGCTACCATTATTAGATACATATCTTAAAGGTTATAAATTTTTAGTAATCAAGATGTGCCAATAATTGCTGACGTGCAGGAAATAAATTTAGGTAGCAAATCAATCGTATGTTTATATGTTTATTACATTCTCGACATAAATTGTAGACCTAACCAAAATCATAGGTTACTTTTATTTTCCAGTAGCGAACATGCTCATATAACTTCTATGTAATAAAAAAATTTTATAACTTTATTACTGGATATAATTACATTATTTAACAAAGTTACACCACTAAATCCACTGTACACAAATGATGTACATGACGGAACCGCGGAGAATTAATTTACATTTCCCATAGCAAATTAATATACTGAGCTGTGACACATATCATATAATTATATTACCTCAAATATATAATTAATTAATACAAGTTTAAAAATATCCCACAAGTATAAGTTCTGAGTAAATATACTCGAAGAAAGATTTATCGCAGACAGCATAAACAACGGCATTCTGCAACCACAAACAATATTGATCATAGACAACATGGCGACAATACCGCGATATGTTGCACAAAGACGACATCATAGCAACATTTTGGAAATGTTACCGTGTCACAATACGGACGTCGCAGCGACGTCGTATTAAGGTCTAAATTTTAACGTGACCAAAAGAGACATCATAGCAACATCTCAGAAATGACCGTACAGTAGTCACAACTGAGATGTTGCTGGGACGTCTTGATCAGGTCGAAATAGTGATGTGACCGAAATGGGACATTGTGACGGCCCTGCAACGTCGCTGCGACGAAGTGTACTGTAAGGGTACTATTTATTTATACACCCGCTGAGATGCGCCGTGGCAACGACGCTTACAAGTGATGAATTAACGAAAAATACTAGACAGATCCGGCACAGTGGTAAAGTGCTGTACTTTGTACAGAATTTAATTATGTTGCAAAAATTTTTTCATTTTGATATATCATGTGATCAAGAAATTGACAAACGGCCGCCATGCTGATGACCTGTATGCACCATGTACAAGATGCATAAGTCGAGCCACCTTATTACGTATTACATGACTACCGAGATTGACAAAATACAGTTATTCTGTTCTGCCTGTACTATGATTAGAGCTGTGTAGGGCTGTGTTGTTGGCAAAATTATTGGATGTGGTAAAACACACGTTCACAAGAGAGGTAACAAGAGTAGTATAATTGACCGATTCAACCACTGTATTTTTTACTCGGCTAGCTTCATCACTGAGGCAGTGGAAGATATTTGTTGGTAACAAAGGCACTGATCAACGAACTCATTCCAGCGAATGACTGACAACATGTGAGCAGCAATGATAACCTAGCAGATTGTGCTTCACTCAGATCGTCACCAATGAACTTGTATACTCACTTGCGAAAATGACCGGGCGTACATGGTTTTATGATTATGAATGGCCAAAGACAGTAGACACCAATGCTGATAAGTCCATGATTGAACAATAGTGGAAGAGTACAGTGGTAGATACATGTGCAATTGTTTAGTATTAATTCTGGAAAGGTGGTCACTTGTGACCAAATTACGGAGGAAAACAATGTGGTGTTTAAGATTCAGATAGAACTGCAGCTTACCAGAGGCCGAGAGGCTCAGTCTGAATAACTGTATGCAAACGAACCTCAAATGCCACTATTTTAGTGGGTGATTTATGTGTAGCACAACTTCAAGGCAGAGATACAGTGTCTTAAAGGCAGCCAGCCATTGACTGAGAAAACTATACAATCAGCCTGACACGCTTCAATTATGAAAATTGAGTACTCAGGGTAAGCAGTCACCTTAACGGAGCAAATATTCTTGACCTTCAAGAGAAGACTACATTGCTACCTCGTTACAGCTAACTTATGGAGCTGAAAATAATGCCAATGATTTTGTTAATCTCAATGCAAGCCCTAAATTGGCTCACGTTATAATTCAACAAAACTTTTGGATTCTTCGTGATAGTGTATGATGTGTCATTATCACAAGCATTATCAGTTAAACAACTGGTGTAATGTCTCTCTGCACCTCGAGTACATACATCTCGTCCTTTCCGTCACATTGGATTAGATTAGACAGTTCCTGTCACACTTCGAAATTGCAAAGGAAGGAACAACTTCAAATTCAGTGAGTACATTGCATTGTCGGTCTGTCCATTTAGAGTTGCGAGTGCATTTATTGCAGCATTTTTGCATTTTGTTGTAAGTCTTGTCAGATCTAGTGTCATATATAGCGGTTGCAAAATAAATATTATTTACCTGATAGAGAACTAGAGAGTTATATGAACTGATCAAACTAAGGAATCATCAACATATATGGGAAATATCTCGGTAATCAATGAATATATTAGAACTACAATTCCCTTGCAGCACCACAACAAAGGGAACTTTCAAAAGCAGGGGTGAAAAGCATGAAATACCATGAAACACCATTTACATAGAATGATTGGGGGTAGTACACTAAACTTCGGAAAATGTACACAGTGTTGGCAATGGTGGAATTATGTCTGAACTCTAGACTTCTTACAGCTCTATCAAGTGACCCAAATGATTAATGGTGTTGACCATAGGATATTTCTTTATAGGAGAATGCCTTCTAGCCATGTCACATGCTGGTGAATAGAGATAATCATTATATTTGCAAGGTGGCCGTTAACTGTGCTATTAGTTAAACATTTTTAACGAAATAGTCCGCTAAATATCTTTTCTGACTCCAGAATCATCCTAAATGGTGGTATAAGGAGGCATGGTCTTTGTTAACAACAGAAGTTTCATAGACAGCAGTGGAAATTGGTCTGCAGCATTAATACATTTTCTGGGGAAGATTAACTTGTGCGCACAGTGACTATGAAAAATAAAGGACGGGAGATTTGAAAAGACCTACAACTAAATTAGTAGCATTGCCTTTCCAGACAGGAATGACTGAGTCAGTTGGAAATGTTAAACGATTGTAGTTTTGTTGACATATGTCAACAAGGTTGGCGGAGTGTTTAGACTGCTACTATCTATGTAGTTAGGTTCTTTATGCCATGGTTTGGGAGCCATGTTTACTTAGGTGCCATGTTCTCTTTGGAGGCCATGTTTTGTTTTTGGGGAGAAATAACTTGAACACAAGGTTTTTTTTATAGTTTTATTCGTGTACTTGCATTTGACAGCAATATTCATGGAACTGAATCCTTCCAAATCTATGAAGTACGATCATAAAGTGTTAACTGGTAAGCATGATAAGTCTCCAGGTGGCAATTAAGTCCTGGGCAGTGACTCTTTCAAGCACTCTGCCCTCAGTCTCTAAATTGAGGTTTTCTCTGATGGAATGTGTTGTTTATAGTGTGGTGAAAAATATCGAGATATAAAAGGTGTTAGTGTTTACAAATTGATTAATAACTATCCTTGACCAGATATTGTAGACAATTTAATCACAAGGAACAATATTTCAGTGTGTATAGTCTCAAAAATCACCCCATCCAGAGTCCAGGTGGAACAAGATGTCAGAAAGTTCTTTAAAAACATCAAAAATGTTCTCTGATGCTGTCGCCCAGAAAATGCTTACATACATGATGAAACAAATATTTCAGATTATTCTGGTTCAAAAAAGTGCTAGTTCTAAAAAATATTCAAGCATATAGAAAGCGTCCAGTGTCATTCTAAACCACAGATAGGTAATTCTTGCCTCCAATGGTAGTGTGAAGTTTGAAAATATGTACTAGAATATGAGAGATAGAGTCCCTCCAATTTTTTTCATTAAGATTTCTCCTAGTGGATGGTTCGGTACCAACCTGTTTAAAAATTTTTTATGGAATTTCTGGTACCGTGTATTAAAAAAAAAAACATAAAATATGTTCCTGAGCTGGTAATTGTTATTGGCGATAACCTTGCATGCTATTTTTCTCCACAAGTCAGTTTTTCAGAATAATACTAATAGTACATTTACGTAACACCATCTTTCCCAAATGCCATACATTTCATGCAGATCTGCGATGTTGCTGTATTTGCTCCATTGAAGATGTGTTGGACTATGCTTGATGCTTGGAAAACTGAAACACATTTCCAGACATCTGTTCTAGAACAGCAATTTTCAACACTCGTGAAGAGATTACGACATAATATCAATGAAACCTGTTACATTAACTTGATTTTCTAGGTTTAGAGCATGTGGATTTTGCCTGTTTAACCCGTCTGATATTTTAGAAAGTTTGTGGAATTAAGAATGTGATGCTTAGAGTTCAGAGATTAGGTTAGAAGGAGACTTAATAACACTTATGTTGCACACCTGAAAGAAAGAAGATATGATAATTAACTAAAGAAACCGACGACTCGTTCCAAGAAAAATGTGAAACTTGGAAAAAAGATCCAGATTTGGAGAAAAAAATTACTGTGTAGAAATATTAACGTTGATGATCCAGTACCAACGTCTTCTGGATGCTCTGGAGCAGGAAATTTAAATAGGTCCATCTACGTAAAAATTTAAACAAAGGCTACAAGGGGATCTATAAATAAAGGTACTAAAATGATGATTATGTGTGTGGTATCTGTAATTAATTGTTTCTGTCTAATATAGGGTAGACAGACTGGATAGTAGTATACCCAGTGAAAAGCATAGAATTGTGGGTTTTGTAATAAGAACAGTAATAACTTCTACTACACATGTCCTAAATGCGGCGATTCTAGTGACTATGAAATGTAGATGATAAGTGAAGCTGAAACTTATTTTCTCTTGACTCCTCTTTCAATTGCTTTAGTTGTAGCTGTTCAAAGACTATATTGTTGACCATTGTTAAAGGAATTTTCAAGAAAAGTACTGTCAATTGTTTAATATGTATATATTTTTGGGTCTTAAAACATTTTAAACCTATAATTTTTTTGTGTGTTAAAACTAGATTCCAACCACTAAGTGTTTTGGTGTGTAAATTATTGATTTCTAACATGTAGCTTGTCTTCACCTAACTGATGTTCTAATTAAATTGTCATTGCTATCACTGAAATGCTTGTCCTGCATATCACATAAAGTATTGAAATGAATAGCTGTCGGGTGAATTTGGCACTCAGACGGCTACAAAGCTTAAAAAAATACCGCAAATGGCAAAATGATGGGGTGACTGCATCACCTTAAAAATTCTAATATCTCACAAATTACAAGTCAGCCAAATTACATCATTACAGGCATTATATCTTAGACCTGTAATGTTTTACACAAAAATTTAATCAATTGCAGAAAAAATTATCACAAATTAAACAAAGCAAAAGTCTTTCAGTACATGTCAAAGTCGCCCAACTGGACGATAGCTTAGTAAGCACACAAACTATGACGGTACTGTGTCTATTTGACATCGGAATGAAGCTAACGTTTCGATTTACGATGTATTATTTTCCTGTGCGAAAATCAACATGGACATATTTTCACCTAGCACATAAATATAGTTTATTGGACGCTTACCTGGTATTTGTGTGCGATGTCATGGATTCCCATGACGTAGTTGTGATCAGACGTTGAACATTTTACGTTAAATTTAATAACGAAGTACCTGCACTATTCGGAGACATGCCTCAATGTTCCTAACTCGAGGCAAACAGAGACAGCGTGCTATTGGATTGAACTACTTTTAAACGGAAAAAGTTTGTCTTCAACTCATACCGCATTATCATGTATAAATACACAATATTTTGTGAAAATAAATGTTTTTGGCTCCGCACTTAGCTGTAGTTCCGGACAGGAGAGACATCTGTGAGAAAGTGTAGTAACTTCTTGCGTTCTTTTCCGTTCTTTTCCGTTCATACACGAACATTTAAAACTTAATAGCGCTACTGACTTTAGGGCTAGTGACTTTAGGACTAGTGACTTTAGGACTAGTGACTTTAGGGCTAGTGACTTTAGGGCTAGTGACTTTAGGGCTAGTGATATTAGGGCTTCTGACGCGCGCCCTGCGTCGCTATCCTATACAAGAATCCTGGGTTGTTAGTCTTCTGATTATTTTCTATTTATAATTGTTTTATAAATGTTTGTGTAGTTTTAATTAGTTACCCAAGTATTCGCACCACCCTAGAAAATTCAAATACACTTTAAAATGTTGTAATTAACATACAATATCATATTACAAAATTTTTGTGGTAAGATTTAACAAGGTCAAAACCACATATTGTAACATTATAGACCAAGTGAATTTCCATGAGAAAGACTTTTAGCAGTTATGTTTGCATTCAAGAAAATTATCCCAATAACATTTGGATGGTAGCAACTTCAGTATGAAAAAAATTGTGATGTATATATTTATAATCAATACATGCCTTTTAAATAACACAGAATATAAAAGTCCGCATTGTGCTTAACAACAGCAGTTGTTTATTCAGACAGTAGGCTTTATTTGCCATACTGTATACCGTACGCACATACATACTTAAATACAAACAATCAAAAATAAATTTTGATACTGGAATATTAAGACTGCATTGGAACAAAGTAGTTATCTCACTTTACGATGTCAAAATGACTAGAATTTATACGCTTACTCAATAAACTGAACGATTACTTCAACATATCAACAAATGTATTAAGATCTTGCATTAAATCGAAAACATGCTTGCTACAGGAATGTCTAGGATTGCCTTTCTTCGCTGACTTTGACCCATTCTAGGGGTTTATCTTCATTATGCATCTGCAAAAAAATATGCAGTGTAAATATTTTCTTAAAATAAGATATTCTTGATAGATGTGTAAATCAGAACATGGACCAAAAACACTAAATAACAGATGTCCAAGCACCCAAATAAATCCTCACTACTTCTTATCTGACATTTCCAAAATTATTATAAATTATCAGGATTTTCAGAAAATGGGACCTAATTTACCACCTAAACCCGTAAATCAATCAGTATATCTCTAAGAAATAAATTATATTACAATGAAATTGGTGTAAAACATTTTTCAGTGAACTAAGAAATAACTATACACTTGAGCCTCTCATATGCACAGGTAAAATTATTATATATAACTCAAATCGCATGACCTTAATTTCACACATGATCAGGTCCAAACACAATTACAATGTTCTAATGGGAATATCGAACTCACTTAACATTGTTTCATATTGCACAAATGTTTGAGGAACAAATTATTAGTTCGAAGCGAGTCCCATGTGTATATGTAAAAAACTATGCATCGTGATTGTCGCTAAGCATTGGAATTTCGCACACACTAACTTGATAAAGCTAAGACCTTAAACAGCAATACATATCTTTTCACCAGGATTTTCCTCAGATTCAGTATTACTTTGCACCTCTCAAACATCCTCACTGTTTAGTGGCAGAGTCATATTATATTATGTAATCGAAATGTCTTAATGATTATACAAAACAGGAAATCGTAAAAAAAAAAAAGACTGAAAAACACTATAGCATATTACAGTAACAAACTACAAACAGTTTTGGTGGCTAAGCTGTGATAAGTGGAACATAGATAATAAAGCAACTTTTTTAACAATTTACTTCTTGCAGTCAAGTAGTGGTTTTAAGTAATCAACAGTCTGCCAACATGGGATCCCCTAAAACCAGAGGCACTTGACGGCCACCCTGTTCGCCCATGTCTGGAGCCACAACTGGTGATATAGTTAATTTTGTGTAAATTTAGTATAATTTGAAAGTTCTAGAAAAGTGCTAATGACAGATTAATCGCAATGTATCCTTCCACTACAGCTGTCAAAACAAAAGAATGAAAATGCATCAGTGGTTCCAAGAAAATAAGTATGTATTGGCGAATCACTAGCAAATGTAAGCAAAATAAAGAAACAGAAGCACGAATTTGTGATTATTTATTGTAGGATATTTTGCATGTGCAATATTTTGTTCAAAATATTCTCAATTGAATGCATTTAAACATTCTTGTTGCTCGCTCATTAAGTGAATGTATTTTCATTTATTTTTTTTGGTTAAGTACCAGTCTTACCCTCTTATGTAATATTACAAGATAAATATTTATTGTAAATTTTAACGTTCACTTTGCTAATTCTATGCAACAATTTTTCCCCACTTTCAATGACAACAATTGTAAATGTTGTAGTGTATGCAGTAACTGCCTGAGACTTCATACGATGGTTATCTGTCTAAAAATGTTACATTCTTTGTGAACTACCTATACCTAAGTCGTATATATGAACTGCACCATGCGAAGTGACCAATGCCGCGCAGAAAATACTCTTTGGGAAAATTTGTTAGGCCCCAAGTTGACTAGGTGCGTCATGACTTCCTGTATATCTTACTCTTACAACACTAGTGCATATCATGAGTCCAGATTGTGTGTCTATATTACAGGATAAAGTAACAGCTGAAGAGCCAATAAGATACTTAAAATATATTAGTGAGAAGCCAAATCGAACGTGTTAATGTGGTACGCGAAGCCGAACCTCCAAGTCTCGACAGCCACAAAATACACATTATTGTGGTAAACCAATTACAGAAAAATTGCCAAAAATTAGAAATACCATTTATAGCCTGCCGCAGAAAATTAGTCAAGAGAAATAATTTTGGTTGAAACAATGTGGATCAGCGAAAAGATGTTGCTGCTCAATGTTAGTTGGCTGTATCTCTTACAGTAAGATAACTTTATGTTTGGTATTTTAAAGATGCACATTCTGTATAATTTAAGGGTAGTAATTTATACTTCATATTTTTTGTTTCACATTCATTTCTAACTTTAAAGTACGTTAAGGCTAAATTTGTTTACCCTATTGATTCATTTCTAGTGCGGGATGGGTAAACTACAAAAGAATATGCATGCCATTAATAATAATTTTGTTTGTTTTTTTAAGCAGCCACAGTTGTAACAATGCAGCATAATTTAAAAATTACCCATTCAAAAACTAATTATAATATGAGCCATCCATCTTTCCTTCTTAAAGGATGTGGTAAGGCTGGTTTTTGAAATGATATTACGTAATGTAAGGCAGACCTGACAAATTTTAAACCCAGTGCATCCTCCACCCTTGGTCCAGCTCTACCAAACTAGCTAGCACTTTTCAGCAAGCATGTACGATACTGCAGTCCCACAATACATGAAACGTAATCAGTATACCTGACGTCTATGCTTTAAAAGAAAAATAGAAAAATGGTGTACCTTTTGGATGAATTCCAAGGTAACGGAGACTTTCTCATTATATTTAACATTGAAAACGTAATAGGAAGCAAACAGCACAGCTATGGAAGTCAATACATCTATTTCCTCCATTAACACTTTTCCATCCAGCATCAAAACAATATTTCTCAACTTTGTAAACTGATGTCCCTGTAAAATATACAATCATATGCGGTTATGTTTACTTTAAATACATAGTGATGAACAGATCAAATAACAGTTGGTACTCATTTATGATAATGAAGCACTCTTAATGAGGTCCAAGACTGCTTACAGCCAGTGATAAATGGGCAAACAAAAAACTTTCACTGAATAGTTTTCGTAATTAATATTGGACATATTGCTGTACATAATCAGGACCACTAGTGCAAAGTGAAACAGGTAGAAAGCCTCTGGTCGCTTACTGCATTCCTGATGCAATTGCGAGACTTTACAAGTTCTTGTGAACTTTCAAAATGCCTGCTACAGAAAGTGATTTTGTGCATCATAATGATGAAAGAACGAAACTAAAGGCATATATATACCGGCCAACTTCCAATAAATTCAATTATTAAGATATTTAAAATATAAAAAAATTTGCACACTGTCGCATCTGCGCACCCATTTAGCACCCATTTAACTTTTGCATCATTAGCTTATTTGCATATTTTGAGAGCTATTGTTAAAGTATATGTGTGGTTATGTTAAGCGATTTGCAGATTATCATGAATTATTGTAACACATGTTTGAAACCACACATACACGCATACACTCTAGCACTCGCCACGGCACGGCAGACGGCCGCCTTGTTACTGTGTATTTCGAAGCTTGTTTTCCATTTGTGATAATAAGGCCATCTATAGGCCAAGTGCCACGAAGTACAGAGGTTGAGAGTCGCCGGCCACGTGTTGTTGCTTCATCACACAACACATGCACCGACGCTTGTTTCCCATTTTACTAATAAGTTCATCCGTAGGCCAATGGCCCGGATAACAGATATAAGTATTGAGTCAACGTATACACATGCCGAGTGACTAAGTATTCTCTGCTTGATAATAAGGTCATATACAAGCCAATGGCCAGAGTGCAGCGTACAGAGAATCAACACCTGCCGCATGAACGAAATTAAGTGTTTTTCCTCTAGAAAATATGGAGAGTTGTTACAAGTTATCAAATGTCACTGAAGGTGACTTTATTATAAACAAACCTCTGAGAAATGGAAAACACAAGCTGGCAGTTAACAGAGTGCACGTGTTTATTAGCTTGACGGTCATCGCCCTGCCCTCCAACCAAGGTTGAGATCAGTTCTATGCTATATAAGCGTTCTCCGAGACACTTCGTGCTCAGAGGAGCCCAGGTTTTAACGTACAAGTACTGTCTCTATGTCAGTTGTTTGATAGACTTTATACTTGAAGACTTGTAATAATTCTTAATAAACGTGTCAACTTCCAACTTCAAGACTCTGAGTTTTAACTCTTAATTGCGATCCTGCCCTACGTGTCTAGTTACAGTCTCCGCTCGGCCATAACTACGTCACGCCCCTGCATTTCAACTGTGGGATACGACAGTATATATGTTGTGGCATTTCAAGTGCTGTGCATGTCTGACTGCTATTAAAAAAAATTATTTTCATTACCAACTATACCATACCAGGCTATTTACATTGAAATTGAATGCAAAAAATCTGAAAAATTAATGAGAATAAAAATTTAACAAATATTTTTGGCCTAAATATTCTAAAAAAAAAAAATCAGCATGTGTTAACTGTTGATCATATCTTCTTAAGAATACAGTATTTAAAGGGAATTTACTAAATGTATTTCTCTGTATGCTACGTTATATCAACATTAAATATTGTCCAAACTATTAATTGAAAAAAAAAATACCTGGGTGCTAAAGTGGTATTGATTACGACCTGTTTTCTATATTTTTACACAATGAAGTAGATTTAAGTACTTCCAGAATGCTATGCAATTTCGTAACGCACAGTTCTGTGTTATTTAGAGATTGTGTGAACACCACACATTAGGTAAACACAGCACTGCACAGCACATTAGGGGCTACGAATTTATATATTCACGCCTGAAGGTTGTTTACATTCATACATTTTGCGAACGCTAAATATGTGACTTCCGATGTACGCATCAAACGAATGACTTGAAATCTACTTTTTCAAATAATTGAATTACAAAATACATCTTTTATAAACCGAACACCACCAGGCCACAGCTTAGTTTACACTGAGGAAAATATTTAGTTAGAATGGGTTCTCTCTCGTCATATTTCTCTAACAATGTTTTTCTTTGACCAGTTAGTACGGGCAAACTGTCAACTAGTGAGCCAATAAACTTCACACAATCTGAAACACTGTGTACGACACACGTCGCAGCTACACACACTAAGCATGGCACTATTTTGCAACAATAGACGATAGTATCGCTCGCATCGCCTCTACTAGCTGGAGTTTTAATCGTACCACAAAATAAATGTAGAGTGAAAACATATGTAGTATGCTAGTTCCCGAAATTGCGGTATCAACTGCGATACTTCGGTTGAAAGTATTATAAACGTACCATAAACATGATAATTCAGGCGCTCATCTAGCAAGTACAATCGAGAATTAATTCGATACTCGGTGAGTGAACAAGTGCTTCGATATTTGGGTTTCTAACTTTATCGCGATCAAGCAAATTCTGAAGAATACAAATATTTCTATAAAATCCTAAAATATAGATATTTCAGGAAGACTTCCGGAATACATAGGAAAGGTTGCAGGTATACATATGCTAATACAAGCTAACAAGCTACCTACATTACTAATATTTTGTGTATGAAGTTGCCTAGACTAAAACACTGTTTTATAAAATTTACTTACATTTCTGACAAAAATTTTAATTGTTGATTTACAAGCCTCACAAAAGAACTTTACATTTTAATCCTTGTTAAGGGGCTTAAAAATATATTTAAAAAGATGTTAACCTCCCTCCAGGGCAAATCTAACTCTATACACAAAACACTAAATTGAAACAATATGAATAAATATAACAAATGTGCAAAATTTGGAAAGGACGCAGTCTTAGCAATGCTGAAATTAGCCCTTGTGTCACAATAAAAATGAATAGCACCAGCTATTCGTGAGACATTTACTACCAGTCACTTGGGCCAAATCAAGCAGAATACAATTTTCACTCGATTAAATTGAACAATTATCTGAATTAAGTTTTACCCAGGCATTTACCACCTGTCACTTGAGCCAAATCAAGCAGAATAAAATTTCGGCACCATTAAATACAACAATCATTGGATTGAAGTTTGATTACAATAAAAAATTAAACCAAGTTAATTGGTAACATGCTTTTGACCACGTGGCTCACCTGGTCACCAAGCATCCTGACACATAATGATAAAAATACATTTTGTGGAAGTACGTACTGGTTAGTAGAGACCCTGGTTTTTCGCGAAAAGAATTTTGCCCCACTTTGTTTCAGTGCCTTACGTGCACATCTGCAATTCTGCTTCATGGTTATTGACAGCATGTCTACATGAAGAACCATATATCATTTGCCTGAGCCGATTACAATAAAGTCTCTGCAACACCATACACTGTGATTTGCCTATAGAATCCCAAGGCTCGAGAGAGTTAAAATATCCAATCACTGACCACGAAAAACCTTGGTCCATACTAATGGTGTGTGTTTTGTTCATTATGTGATGCTACATATTAAATCATGTTTGTATACTGTACTGAGTAAATACCCAATGTATTTTCATATGACACCAAAGATTAAGCTATCAAAAAATGTGGCTGAATTGATTGATGCCTCTGGTTATCACACAGTGGTTAAATAATCAAGATTTGTGTATAAAACAAGAAATGAATGACATACTACCACTAATTCAAAACACAAAAACCAGCAAAAACCCAACAAGGATTACACTGTATGGAAGTTAAGACTCTTACATGTATGAAAAATTGTATAGGTCTGATGCCATTTTGTTCCTACGCAGCCTGTATTTTTGGTAAGTTTTGTGAAAACATGTACTAATTTTCCAGTAAGTATTGTAATTTCTGGCAACATTCTGTACATAAAGTGATGTACAAACATAAACTGTAACATGTTATGGTGCGTATTGTGTTTCTGTCTGTAGCAATAAACTCCTATTTGAAAATTTTCTAATATCTAAAATGAGCCAGGTTCGAATGGATGATTGAAACGACTGGCCATGCATTATTATTAATTTAGTTACTAGAAGAACACTACCATTTCAAATGGTCTGTTCTACATATCTTGCAAACTAAAAGGCAAACACTTAAAATACTTCGCTTTCAGTGGCACAGCATGGAAAAAATCTACAAACTTCGTGGTCTTAGTGATTGATCCACATTTTTAACATACCAAGGAAAATTATTTTTTACTATACAGTGGCATTCCAATTCACACTGATTTAGCATAGAAGCATAACTAAATGAAATTAATCAATCAACTGAATTAACCTCCAAAAAACATATTTTAGTCTAAGTAATTGATGGATTACAACACAAAATATTAAGCATGTTGTAGTTAACTTTTAATTTTAAGTTGTTGACAATACTGCGAAAAAAAGGTGTTTGAAAGAGTTCTCAATTGTTACTACTCTCGATTGCTTCACCTTTAAATGTAATTTTTTTGTGTAACAGCACCTACAAACCAACGTTCACAAATTGTAAAGAATGCACAGCTGGTTTGCTCTGATAAATAAAAAATAAACCATCGAAGAATTTGTGTGGACCAGTCTTAACAATATTTTACAGAAATTTCAATGGGACGAAGAAATTACTAACAACACTGGATTCTTGTTTGTTTTCACACACACACACACACACACACGCGCGCGCACACACACACGCACACGCACACGCACACACGCACACGCGCACGCACGCACACACACATGTATATTTGTGTGTGTGTGTGTGAAAACAAACAAGAATCCAGTGTTGTTAGTAAATTCATTTGTTGGTTTTCACACAACATTTTTATTGCCTTGTTGCTATGCTCAGATATTTAGTGTTGGTAAATACAGTAAAGTTATTTTTTTTATTAATTTTGAAATTATTCGACACTTATGAGAAAATTTGTATACTACTAATTTATAAAAATTTGTATGAACTGTGCGACAAACTGTGATTTATGGTGAAAATAAAATACTTCAAACAGAATATAAGACAATTTAAAAACAGTAAGAGACTAACGAACAGAGAAACGAAATGTCACACTACTTACTCAGTGCTATTAATTGTGGGTGTCGTGGTATCAACAGCTCCTTCTATTTCTTTCACACCAGAAGTTTCCTACAACAACATATAACAAACAAAATTTACAACATCCAAAATTTACCTCAATAAGTGTCATTACACATGTGAAATCTTCTCTAAAATACAAAGAAACCATTTTTAAAACTGCAACTAAATATGGTTTCAAGGATTTCAAATCATCTTTTGGTTTTGAAGCTTCTACTTCTACAGCCAAGCATGTCATTTGGTGTCTCCCACAAACTATGCATCGACCATTCTCAGAGGAAGGGTCCTCTCCAGATCTGCCCAGCATTCGGCCAACCACCACTACTACGAGACCAACCCAGACCAGACATGAGAGAAAACCTCATCGTGGGGCTATCTGGTCGCCCGTAGTACTATCTAATTTTCATGGCTTTTGTGGGTTTTCCAGCCTGATCGTCAGGGTACTACAAGAAAGCACAGGGTGCTCCATTTGACGGAGCACCCACCGCGGTGCGGGGGGAGGGAAACCAACCTTACAGCAGCACGGCTCGGTTGTACGTACTATTTTCCCCAAACTGCATCAGTTTCGTCCATTACCATTACCCATTGTCACCCACTTGGAGACCTGGGATTTTGGGCCCCAACTGCCTGAGTGCTAGGTAGTCTAACTCCCCACCTAGTGGTTTCTCCTTGTTGTCATCTGTCGGAGAATCCATCAAGGCAAATATCCCTTTCCCAGCTCTGAGGAGCCGGGATGCATAGGGCAATAAATTTAAGCAAACTATAAAATTTTTCTGTTAGTAGAACCTACATAATTACCTATGTATATTTTCATAGGGTTCATTGGTTCTTTGTAAAATACGATTTTGCCAGTGTATATTTTATTTATTGAAATTACTCTTGCAAATGTTGGAAGTGTGATCAAACATATTATCTTATATTGTTATAACCAGTTAACTATGACTGTGTTTGCCATGTTTAGTATAATTAGTCTATGGTTTTCTTCAAACTGTGTATTCTTGGTGTACAACACAACATGGCATATTGTATAAAGATGTGTTATTTATGTGAACTTTTGTAATTATTTACAAAAAATCCATCAGGTTATGGGCCCAGCATGCAAAACAAGTTAATTTTTGTTTAATATTCACGCGATCTTCGTGTGGATCTGTTAAGAGTTAATGTTATCAAAAACAGGTGTTTGTGTATCATGGCTTCTTTAGGTCTTCCTTCTATAGAGAGGTTAAAAGGCGGGGAAAATGTCTCCTCTTGGAAATTTGCCTGTAAAGCTTATTTGGAGTGCGAAGGACTCTGAGACGTTGTCGAAGAGACACCAAAGGCGGACACCGCATCCGACAAGGATCGCAAAGCCAGAGCAAAAATCATCTTATTAGTTGATCCGGTAGTATACCCACACATCGAGACCACTACGTCTGCCAAGGAAGCATGGGAAAATCTTCAGAAGGCATTTGAAGACTCAGGATTGACAAGAAAGGTAGGACAGTTAAGACAGTTAATTACGACACAGTTGGTAAATTGCGAGTCTGTTGAAGAGTATGTAAATAGCATTATTTCTACCCCTCAGCGCCTGAACGAGATTGGCTTTAAAGTAGGGGAAGAATGGATTGGTGCCTTGCTTCTAGCTGGTCTCCCAGATACCTATAAACCTATGATCATGGGTTTGGAAAGTTCAGGTATACCAATCACAGGCGACTCGATTAAAGTTAAGTTACTTCAGGATGTTAGGTTACCTACAAATGAAAAAGCTCGTGAAGAGTCTGCTTTGTGTTCAAGAGGTGCATTGACCTATAGAGATAAGAATCAGGTGTTTTGCATGTAATAGACTTGGTCATTTTGCCAATAACTGCCTCACAAAGTAATGGCATTTACAGGTTGAACACAAGTGCTATTGATAATGAATGTCCTGTCACGCCAGTGTTCTATGCACAAGAGGAAAAAATACTTGTGGCATCGTAGACTGGGTCACCTCAGCCAGACAAGAATGATCCAATTAAAATTAATGGCAGAAGGAATGGAACATGTCACAGACTTTCCTGATCAATGTAAAGTGTGCTTACTAGGGAAACACTCAAGATTTAGCTTCAAGCCAAGCCAGAAAAGAGCAGAGGAATTACTTGAGCTTGTACATTCTGACCTGTGTGGACCAATGGAGGAGTCCTCACTTGGAGGCAACAGGTATTTTTTGACATTAATAGATGATATGTCGTGATATACACACACATACTGCGTAAAACAAAAAAAAATGAAGTACCGGATTTAATTTCTTCACGTATTAAAAAACCTGTAGTAAAGCCAGATTTCATATCATATTTTGCCCCTGAAAATTGTGAAGAACCTCTGACAGTGAGGGAAGCAATGGACAGTCCAAATGCATCCAAGTGGCAAGGAGCAATTGAGGAAGAAATTGATGCATTGGAGATGAATGAGACGTTTGAATGGTCAGAACTTCCACCCTACAAGAAACCACTACATGCAAAATGGGTCTTTAAAATAAAAAGGGCTAAAGATAACTCTGAGAGATACAAAGCAAGATTGGTCGTCAAAGGATCTGCACAAGCCGAAGGCATAGATTACCAGAGACCTTTTAACCTGTCATAAAATATTCATCATTACGATATTTGTTTGCTCTAGCAGTGAAAGATGATTTGCATATCACACACATTGATGTCACTACGGCATATCTGCATGGAAGCCTGGATGAAGAAATCTACATCATTCCACTTCCTGAATTAAAGTCAGAAGATCAGAGTGGCAAATGTGTTTGGAGACTCAAGAAGGCTATATATGGACTCAAACAAAGTGGCCGTTGTTGGAACAAACGGCTACACGAAGTTCTTATCGAACTAAACTTGACACAGTTGAGTGCTGACCCCTGCATATATTTCAAAAGAAGTGGTGATGATAAAATCATTATTGCAGTCTACATAGATGACCTGCTGATTTTTTGCCAATTAAGACGATCTGAGCTGCATGGTGAAGAGGGATTTAGGGACCAAATTTCAAATCAAGGATCTTGGTAAGGTTAGTCACTGTTTAGGAATGTGCATTGATCAAGATATAGGAAATGGTACTGTCTCCATCAACCAGTCTGCACACATTGAGGGGACGTTGAAGAGGTTCCACATGGATGAATGCAAGCCAGTTTCCACTCCAATGGTGCCTGGAGTGAATTTACATCCGCTGCCGGAGGATGAAGACCTTCCACCAGGTGTTCCCTATCAAGAAGCTGTAGGAAGTCTACTGTACTTGAGCCAAATAAGTAGACCTGACATTTGTTTTGCAGTCAGCACCGTAAGTAGATTCAACAAACATCCCAAGATTAAACATTGGTTGGCAGTGAAACGAATCTTTAGGTATTTGAAAGGTAGTGTAAACCAGAAATTACAGTTCTCTAAGGTTGTAAATAAACAATTAGAATGTTACAGTGATGCAGATTGGGGTAATGAAACCAATAACAGGCGTTCTATTAGAGGGAGTTGTTTCAAGCTGATGGGAGGGTTAATTTCTTGGTACAGCAAGAAACAAACTACAGTAGCTCTGTCAACAGTAGAGTCAGAATATACTGCTTTGTCCTTTACTGTACAAGAAACCCTATGGTTAAGGTCACTCATCAAAGAAATTGATCCGCAGACCCCTAGTGATCCAACCACCATTTTTTGTGATAACCTTGGTGTCTTACACCTTGCAAAAAATAATGTTACCAGCCAGCGTTCTAAGCATATAGACATTAAACATAATTTTTTGAGGTCACATGTTGAAAACAAGACAGTTATTATCAAACACAAGCCAACTGAAGAAATGTTGTCTGATCTGTTGACTAAACCCTCAACTAAGGTAAAACATGAAAAATTTGTCTCATTGTTTGGCTTGTTGAAATATACACGAGTCATTTTCCTAGGGATAAAAAAATAATGTTTGCTCAAGGGGGAGTGTTGGAAGTGTGATCAAACATATTATCTTTGTATTGTTTTAACCAGTTAACTATTACTTGTGTTTGCCATGTTTAGTATAATTAGTCTATGGTTTTCTTCAAACTGTTTATTCTTGGTGTACAACACAACATGGCGTATTGTATAAAGATGTGTTATTTATGTGAACTTGTGTAATTATTTACAAAAAATCCATCAGCAGAGGCAAGAGGACATTTCAGTGCGAAGTCTAACAACCAGAGTGCAGTCCCGACACACCTAGGTCAATCAGGAGCCAGCAGGCCTGTGATTGGCCGACAGGCCCAGCAAACCAGTAATCAGCCATCTAGACACTATGGTATATAAGGACCTGCAACCCCTGCATCTACCATTTGGTATCCGACTCCGACTACCTAATGATGGCAGTTGCAAATACTGCCGAAACGACGCAAAACAATCACCTGACGCGGCTCACACCCAGAAGCTAAGAAATTACAGTTTATATTGTTTATTATAATTCAAACTGAAATTTATTGGTCTCGTGAAATACGTTTTCACGTAGCATAACTTATTTAGAGCATTTACAAAACTTTGTTGGGAAACCTACTTCGGCAAATGTAGCTTGCATTGTATGCCACGTTTCGGTGATTGTAGCAAAGACTTTTTCTTATTATGTTCAGTAAATTTGTATAATTTATCAAGCTACAAGGCTAGGCAAGTTAACAAACATAACACGAGCCTATTTAAAGCCTTTTGCATCACGTTTTGTTTTGCTTATAATTCATAACCTCAAAACATAACTCAGCTGTAGTAACAACCCATACAGCACAGCGACATTGTAGCAATGTTGCTACAACGTTTCGCCTAAAATAGTCAACGTTGTCACAACGTTTCTTTACGTTGTAACAAAGTTGCCACAATGTTGCTACAACATCCAGATGTCACAAATCTGCAACATTGCATGGGGAGGTTGCTGCAACGTTGCGTGAGGACATTGCTACAATGTTGTGTGAATACGTTGC
The DNA here is from genome assembly GCA_003012365.1 of Medauroidea extradentata. Lineage (NCBI taxonomy): Eukaryota > Metazoa > Arthropoda > Insecta > Phasmatodea > Phasmatidae > Medauroidea > Medauroidea extradentata. The sequence goes on along the minus strand of PNEQ01069577.1, from coordinate 14,181 downwards.
TGCAACGTTGTGTGGGGACCTTCCTGCAATGTTGCAGGGGGACGTTGCAGGGGAATGTTCCTGTAACGTTGCAAGGGGATGTTCATACAACGTTGCAGGGAGACGTTGCTGCAACGTTTCAAGATGTCTTTGCTGAGATGTCTTTGCTGCACATTTCCAGATGCCTTTGTCGCACGTTTCCAAATGTCGTTGCTGCATCGTTTCAGGATGACTTTGCCACAAAGCCTTGGAATGATGTTGCAGTGTGTTTGGCATGATTTTGTGTTATCAGTTATTTTTGGTGTTGTTTATTAAAACCAGTAAATCTGTTGTGTTAAGACAAGTGTTTCTTCTGCTCAGAGCAATTTGCTTAGCTAAATATACTGTACCAAAAAAAATCCTCTTTTGATCTTTATAAGGCTGCAGGTAATCATATCATTAATGCTCACATATAGGGTAACTGACAATTTTCGGGGCGTTACATGCTATTCATTATTATAACAGTTTTGATGTTCATGTTGAGTTTTCCTGAAACTTTTTAAAATGTAACTCTTTAACCATTTCCTTTGATCTACATTTAATGTTTGCTGGTTAGTGTTGTATTCCCAATGTTAGAGTTATAAGCACTACATATTTATTACCCTCAAAAGGTACTGGATAGAATTTGCCAAATTGGAAGGAGATAGGTTAACTAGTGAAAACACTAAGGGGGCTTCACCTCAGTTTTCAACGTCTTTTATTATTTTCATATTTGTACCAGATATTTTTTTTTCTTATTTTAGACATAAATTGTGACTAAATCTTCCTATTAGGATGTTTTTGTATCTCTTATAGTTCTTGCATAGTGAGTCGTAAACGTAAAAATTTGCACTTGACGGTTTTATGCATGCCACTAAAACCAACTGACATACCAAACCGAAAAAAAAAATCACAGTGTATAACAATGTTGTAGGCTGTGATTTTACACATATAAAAACAAAAAATATAGTTGTGTATTTTTTTTTTTCAAAATTGTTGAACTTCTAAAATTTTTATTTCAAAACTCGGCATTTTTTGTTTTATATGTGTCACATCATAGGCTACAACATTCTTATTATACATTGTGAATTTTTTCGGTTTGGTATTTTAGTTGGTTTTAGTGGCGTGCATAAAACCGTAAAGTTCAAATTTTGACGTTTACGACTCATTACGGAAAAACTATAAAGGCCAGTTTACACCGAAAATATAACAGTAACAATGTTACTTACAAAATGTAAGTTACAAAATGTTATCAACAAATGCTAAGCAATGGTACATTATTTTACAGCAATATTGATAGCAAATGTCTTATTAACGTTGCTGAAAACACCAATGATATTAACAAAGTTCTAAGAATGGTGACTGTAAGTTAATAGCAATGTTAATGACAAAAATGCCTACAACATTGTTGATAACATTGTTAGTAATATTTGTTACCAACATCCTTTGATCTAGACTGCTTTAGAATGGGTCAGTAAAAATAATGTTATCAACATTGTCGGCGACAAAGTTATTAACATGTTTCTAAAAATTTATAACTTTTGTTGTTAGCAAATGTTATCAACAAAATTTTGGCAACAAATATTATTAACATTTTTTATAAATATTAACAAAGTTAATATCAGAATGTTGGCAACAATGTTAACACATCAACAATTTTCAAGCATTTTTACAACATTGTTAATAACTTTGTTGAAAACACGTGTTATTAGCAATGTTATCGTTTGTGTAAACTGGCCTTACGAGATAAAAAAATTTCCTAAGAGGAAGATTATATCACAGTTTACTTCTTAAATAAAACAAAAAATATATATATCTGGTACAAATGTAAACATAAATAATGGCGTTAAAAATTGAGGTGAACCGCATCGTTAAAAAGAAACATAACAAAATAGTTACATTAGGAAGCCGCCTAAAATGAAAGATGATGTTGGCAACAAAATTTAAGCAAATGTTTTCTAACCCAAAATTAAAAACCAGTTGGGAGCTTCCTCTCCTGTCGTAAAATTGATCACTCTGCTCTGAACGAATTACACCACTAGCACTGCACTGATGGAATTTTTTAGGGATATTTAAATGCTGTACAGGTACAGAATCATACTGACTGGCTAGTACGGATGAATCCTAACCAAAATTAGCAGTACCATTGTTCTACGAGTGAGAATGGTCCAAGGTGGAGAGGTGCGAGGAGGCTGGCACCCACTTCCTTCAAACCCCACAGCGCCTTTAAAAAAGGGGATCACTAAGAGTCCCTTATCTTAACTCAAATTGCATTTAAATAATATAAGGAACTTTTCACCCAGCAGTGCGCAAAATACAATCGGAAAGAAAATGCCAAATTATTTAAAGGCTAAAAGACTACATAATTAGTTTTCACCGCCTTCAAAAACTCATCACAGGATGTTTGCTGACGATGGGCACTTTTGAATAGTCTTCTTCGGAAGCTTTGGAAGAAAATGTATTGTGACCTATTAACTTTTAGGCACTTAATGATTATTACTGACGCTGATAAGTTTATATTAACAAGTTGCAAAAATATACAAATTGCCTAAAAAGAAGAAAATAACCAAGGCTTGAGAAGTGCTCTCTTTACCTTGACTTGCTACATACATCATGGTAGTTTAGAAATTGTTATATTGAGGGCTGAACTAATTCTTCTATATTGGTGCTGTCTGATAAAATTAACCAGTAGAGCATTATTTCATATGCATCACCATTTATGCATACTATACACATATAATATTGTACATCATCATCTCTCAGCTTTTTAAGGTCAACTTTTCACACTTCTGAATATATTAACAGAAAATCCTAACTTCGATACTATTACACCAAACCAAACTGTGAAATTGTGTAAAACAGATCATGCTGTGGCAAATGTATGAAATACTATAACAGGTATCAGCTTTGTTCACTCTGTGTGATTTTGTGAATACCTATGCGAGTAAACGTTTCAGATGGATTCATGTGTTCACTGATAATGCTGACCATACAGAACTGAAGGTGCCAATGGTCAGAGTATTATCTCTTAGTACATTATCTGTGCAGTCTCACATAAACAGCTAGGGGCAAACTTATTTATTTTCATATAGTCTTGTGCCATGGTTACTCAGAAATCATCATTGTGTTGGGGCCGCGGTAGCCGAATGGTCGGACCATTCGCCTCCAACCAAGGCGATCCGGGTTCGATTCCCGGCGGGGTCAGTCTCGGCATTTTTGCACGTGAGAATCGTGCCAGACGACGCCTTTGCTCGTCGGGTTTTCTCGGGGATTTCCCATTTTCCCCTTTCATTCCAGCGCTGCTCCATACTCACCTCATGTCACCCCTCACCAGCGCTGACCAAAATCTCTCATTCACTCATTATTGTGTTGCGTTATTACGAAGGAGACTATAACCAACATGTTTACTGAAAGATTTGAGAGAAATACTTAAAAAGAGTGCAGGTGGAAGACTATATTTAAAACGCATGTAAGCATAAATCTAGAAAAAAAATACATATAATGACAAACCAAATAAACAAAGTATAACTGTGTTTTTACTGTTTGTTGTATACTTGTATGTATGGAATATGTTTTAAAAAAATACATTCTATTCAATGACTCCCATTGCACGCCTTTACAAAACCATAAAAATTTTATGTTTCATGAACAAAATCTGTCAGTTTTCCACTGATATTCTGTTTTAAATTACAAACTAAACAAAAGTCATTATAAAAACAACTGTCCTGTAAAAAAATTCATAATTTTTGAACCAATATTTTGCTAATGTGACGTAATTTGTAAAATTAAAATCTGACAGTGGAATCAAAGTTACAACAATAATGCATCATAACATTTTAAATAGAAATACGTCACATGAAGAACACGTTTGCTCAAAAACTATTTTCTAGAACTGCTAAGGTTTGGTTTCTCTGCACGGACATTTAAATTATTCCAAATTTTCATAACTTTTCAAAGCAAACAATTTACCTGCACCATGCTTAAGTTTTTTTTTTTTTTTGCCTGGTGAAAACTAGGCCTGTTTATTGATACGTTGGCTTACTTATTTGTTTAAACAATTTCCAAATTATGCTGTCTTAAAATTAACATCCATGTAGAACGCAAAATTTCCAAAAGACGCATACAGCACGCAATGCTTTCAGTTACATTTCAGAAATGTTTAACTGAAACATTTAACAAGCTAACATGGCTACTCAGCGATAATGGCGGCGAATGTCTGGACTAAGCATTTCGGAGACATATTTGAAACATTCTTATTGAAATATTACATCGCAATATTTCTGGAATGTGTACTGTGAAATAAAGCCATATCGTTCTGTTGGAAGTTTCAGCAGAACATTACTGAGACCTACCTATCTGAAACACGAGATACGTAATATTACATTGGAACGTTTCAGAAATATAAGTGAAATATTCATACGAAATGTTATTTAAACGAGGCATTGTAAAGTCTTTGAAATGATTCTGAAACATACTGTAACTGAAACATTGTGTGCTGTATGGGGAATTATTAAAATTTCGTGACTTGTATTACCGAGACATAGTTTAGTACTAAGTATATTAAGGCGTGGTAAAATCAGTGGGTAGAAATATAAAGAATATGTATCAAAATATATATTTTTAAATTTGGTTTCAGAATGGGGTTAACTGCTGGGATATTTCCAAACAGCACAGCAATGTTTCATACACGATGCCTGCAAGTCATACTATAATGTTCTAACAACATACTGTGATGTTCCAGGTAGATGCAGGCAATGCACTTAACATCTCCTGCATGTAACATTACAGTGTAAAGTTGCCTGCACATCACCTGAACATTTCCAGCATGTTCCCTTCAAGTTGAAGGAACTTCCAGAACTCATGTCCTGACTAGCACATTTCTGCTACGTGAACACAACAGAATTGTGCCAAGATTACTAAATTATTACAGTTCACATCCAATACACCTGCATGCAGGCTATAAATATTTTGAAATCACGTACTATCTTTACGATAAAATATGACTGCAAAAGCAACATGGTCAGTAGTGAAATTGAGTAGGCCTACTTAGTGTCACTATCACTGGCACAGGAAAAAGAATTAAGTTGTTTAAACAAAATAAAAACCAATTTTAGACCTGTGTGACAGCGAACCGAAGTTATGTATTTAAAATTAATTGATTAATATACTAAAATAAACATTATTAATTATTTGTAAATGTCAATATAAACCAATTACCATTAGGCTAATACAAATATTACACATGTTGGTCTGAAATGAAACCGACAGTGCAGAATGTCGCAATTTTAACACTACCTATATGTACAAACAAAGGTTCTGTGTGGTCTTAACCTCCTATGTTGTCAGTGGGATGTTTCTGGCATGTGCAGGCCACATGCTGTTGTTTGTGTAACCAACTTAGTATATTAAAATATTGTGGTAATATTTCCAGCACCATCTGCTGTGCCGTCTGAGTAGAAACAGTAATTTTATGATTGCTAAGCATAGCATTGCACAATGTAAACTGTGCATTTCAGGTAGAAACATGGAAAAAAATTAAATAAAATTTAATTTTTTTTTGGAGAATATTAAGAATAACTACTCACTGTTCACCGGCTAAACTAATGATTTTAAAGGCATGGTTTACTAATGAAAAATGTTTCTATATATGTTAGGAATAGTCGTACATAAAGAAAGTTGCAGTTTACTAACTTCGAAATGTTCAGTTTTTTGTTAGGTTAAGTTATTTTAGTTTAACTTAGTTTAAGCCACGGTCGTAGAAGAACAGGTCTGGACTCTTCGCCTATCTACCAATGTATTTTGCTTGACCCCCTTGTTGTTTGGTTGTAGTTCAAGTTACCGAGAATGTTGTACTTTTTGGCATTGTAATCCGGGCAGTCTGACTAACTCCGCCCACTTTTTTTTCATTGTCAACATTATAAAGTAAATAAAGATTACTGGAACCATGGTTAAAAATTGTGAGCAAAGGAAGTATTTCATAAATTGCTAAAAAAATACTTCTTGATAAATTGTTTATCTTAGTGGGAGGGAAGTGGGCTGTGTTTGAGCTCGACCGCCCGGATTACAGCGCTAAAATATATAGGTTAGCATTATCGGTAACTTGGTGAACCGCAGCCAAACAACGAGGGGGTCAAGTTTCAATGCGAGTGTCCAGACCTGTTCTTCTACGGCCTTGGTTTAAGAGGGCGTGGGTACATAATTCAACGCTAAAAGCGTTAATCTATATCTGTAGATTTCTTGAAACCGATTTACGAAAGTTAAACAATAGTAACCCTAGACAATAGTTTTAGCCAACGTTTTAAACAAAATTGTTTCCAGTATTATGAGCTTCTGAGGCACAATCTCTGACGCCGGAACCTCGTGCATTTAACTGCGGCGAACCTCGTGCATTTAACTGCGGCGCAAGAGATTACGCGTAACGAATTAGTAATTATGGATAAATGTTTACTCATAAAGTTGGTAAATACCATTATCTAGTATTGTCATTGAGTATTTTATCCATATTGGCTTCGAAAAAAGCGCACATTTTAATTTATGTTTTCAGTGTTTATTTATCTACCACAGACACTTAAGAAATTTTACTGTTAAGTTCTCCATTTTTCGTTATGTTAGATAATGTTAGGTTAGGCAAGCTAACAAAAACGGACATTATGGTAAAATAACCGAACCTAAACAATATAACCTAACAAAAGCTACAAACTTAGAAAACTAAAATTTTCTTTACATAGGATCTTCTAACATCCATAGAAACATTTTTAATTAATAGACTATACATCTAAAATCAATAGTTTAGCATGTAATCGCAGTGCAAAAACAAAACCTTTAACAATCAATTTACATATTGTACTATCAACTTTCACGACATCATGAATTTTTTAATGTTATGTGGCAATAGCATTACTATAATACCCAAATTCTGGAATACTGTCACGTCGCTCATAGATGTTGCACACGAGAAATAAGCCTAACATACTGATTTTAATACTTTACCACATAGTACCTAACCTTATTCAATTAATTTCAACTCGATACACGAGACACCTGTGTATACTTCGGTTAATTTATTTGAAGTAAACTCACTACAAATATGCTAGGAACTTTTTCACTAACCGATACGAACTTGGAAAATAATTTCATGAACAAACCACACATATTGCAGAGTTCTAACTAATCACAGGAATTTGAATAGTAATAATACTCTTTCTTGATATTTCTCCTACCTTATTACTACAAAACTAGAAGTATTATCAATAATATAGAAAAATGGGTCTTCCAAATACATTAAAACATAAATAATGCAAAACCAGAACAATACAAGTAAAAGACGCAACTTTACATAAACTTACATCGAAAAGATCCCAAATATTTCACTAGAACTATCCTACATAAATTTATAATATAACTGAATAAAACCAATAAATCGGAACATTGACAGAACGTTTCAAACAGGCTCGCAACCAAATTGAAACAATGAAACGTAGCAGCAACGTTTCTGCAACCAAGTGTGCTGTATGGGAAGAGACCAACATAACCTCAAATTACTATTAATTGTTAGTGTAACATTCAGATGACATGTTAAGTCCATGCAAGATTGACCGTAAAGTATCCATATAGAAATAACAGTAATCGCATCGTAAGAAATTGACAGGTTTCTATCTCTGTAACCGTCTTACGGTGGATAGGCAGCGGTACGGTGTGTTGTAGTATGCATCACTCAAAGTGTGTGTTAAATTTTTATGGTTATTTCGTACGGCGATTATAGCATGATCTTAACCACGTGAAAATTACTATGGCAGCTATTCACTGAACGTGTTTAAAGATTGCTGTTTCAACCTGTTTCAATAATCTACATCGGGCCGCCGTGTAAGCCCGGCCTTATTTGTGTATAACACCAATAAGCTAACTCTATAACATCCTTTCATAACTGATCAAATCATAAGGCTACACCATAGTATCACTACACAGACAATTTTGTGCGTGCATGGTTACCATATCAATGGAACAAAAGAAAGAAAAAGTGGATACAAGCAGACTTTAACTTTATGAAAGTTAAAGCCTGGTTGTATCCACTTACTCGCAATTTACGCGTAAATCATCACATTTAAGGTTAGGTTGACTCACAAGATCGAAACTTGCGAGTCATATTTTACTTGTGTTCTTATTTCGCTGGAAGTCTACCATTTTTAGCCGCATAGTAGTCAGCATAACATAATCGTCGCGTCTAATTTTTCAGTTAATAAATAAAGCAAAATAGTTTTCCTCGCGTAATTGTTTCACTGCAATGTTTTGTTTACGTTTCTGCGCCAGAGATGTTGACGGCGTTCACAACACTCGAAGTTAAGCAGAATGGTTGCCGCAATTGTATAGTTGGTGCCTCTTACAACATCTTTGGCCAGTAGAATCTACTGCAATTGTGAGAAGCAGCGCTGCAGCGCCACAACGTGAGCGCTGGTAGTTTATACTATCAGCCATCTTGTGTGTGTCTCAATAATGGTCATAGATGTTAGTGGTCTCGCTCAACTAAATATAGCTTATCTGCGACTTTTGAAATGAAATCAAACAATGTAACCGTAATAATACATAGAAAAGAGAAAGTATGTATAGAAAGGGCACTCTCTGCACAGCTGCTAATACACTGTTAGCAGCGCTGGGTGGCTGCCGACAGAACTAAACACCATTGGCGGGAAATTTAAAAAGCTCCAATGCAAAAGTGGACCGTATACCGTTATATTTAAGGGGTATGAAAAGGTATGATGTCGAGCGGACGACTGGGATACGTAATTGTCAATAAAATCTGAACTACTCATCAGAATTCGATAAGATTTTTTGCCGATCAGATATTTCATCACCGGACTATGAGGTTGTATGCTTAACTTTAAATTAAAAAATTAAAAATAGTTTTCAGAAAAATGAGGGCTTGAAACCAGAAAAGTCTCTGAAAATGCAAAAATGCCATTTTTACAACTTTTAATATGATAATATCTAGGTCTCTGAAGTAACATTTTTACTTCCGTAAACCTCTATCTCATGATTTTCCAAACTAAAATTACTTTCAAATCAAAATGCGAGTATTTTTTGAAATTAGGTTATTATAGAAGCCTAGATATTATCTTATTTAAAATTATAAAAGTGTTAGTTTTTTTATTTTTGTAGATTTTCTGGTTTCAAACCCTTAATTTTCTAAAAACAGTTTTTAATTTTTTAATTGAACTAAAGCATACTACCGCATAGTGATTTATAAATAAACTTCCACTGATAAAATATCTACTAGTAAAAATAATGTCGAATTTTGGTAAGTATTTCAGATTTTATTGACGATTTAGTGTTCCAGTCGTCCACTCGACATCGCACCTTTCCATACCCCTTAAGAACTTCGAAACATTGTGTTAATATTCTTTAAAAAATGTACACTAACATATACACACATAAATACATATTTATATATGTAAGCATATAAGTACATGTACATATAGGTGCATTTGTGTGTATTTAACAAGGGTTTCAGAATTTTTGAACAATCAATTAATTTTAGACATTAACAATGCATACACAATAAAAGAACTAGGTTTCGTGTACTTACTGCTATTTAGTTAAAAATTATTCTCTCGGTGTTGTGACTTGTTGAAGTTAAATTTGTTTAAATAGCTTTAGAAGTGTGAACATATGTCACATAACATTCACTAAGATACCTTGCTTCCCCACCACTCTCACACTTCTAACACCACACCTGGTTATTTATATTGCCAACAAGAAAAAACAAAATGAATGGATACTTCTTAAAAAACTGACGGGAAATAATTGACGGAAAATAAATAAAAAATATATACAGTGTTTATTAACAATTTTTAAAATCACAATGTATTGTTGTATAATTCACATAAAAGAGCCAGGAAGTTTGGGATGTAATGTTTGTCATACAAATACAATACAGACGAAAGTTACAATAATAATTTTTACAGGTCGTAAAACTTAAAAGGAAGGATAAAAAAAAGACATGTGAAGTACAGCACACAAAAATGCAACTGAAAATACAAGCATAAGTTAAAGTATGAAATTAAGCATATTAATAAACACACGCAAACACACACACATATACACACACACACACACACACACACACACACACACACACACATATATATATATATATATATATATATGTATATATAAATTTTTAGTTTAGAATTAAAAACTGTATTTTTTATTACACAATTATCAGGAACAATTTTATTTACTCAGTACGTTACCGAATTTTCTGAATCCACAAACAAGTGTTCCAACCAATTTCGTTACTAGGGTACAAAAGTATCTACCAGAAAAAATTTACGTACGCAAACCTCAAAACGGTAAAAAAAAAAAAACAGTATCTAACATTAAACATCAATGTCCTTGCTAAGGTAGGTATAAAGGAAAAATATATACACATACAAAGTAAAATTTTCTAAATTGTCTTCTTGGCAGGTATGAATTAGGTGATGTGCATTTTTAAATATTAAACAGTCATTTGCAAATTGAAAATTATTAGCCTTTAAGTCTTTGCGCTGCATGGGGATTATTATTATTATAGATGTGTAACTTGATTTAAAAAGTTGGAAATGTAGCTGCACAGTAAATACGTTATTGAAATGCCTTAAGCAACAGTTATACAATTAGAAGATATCAACACGGTCATGAGCTGGATTATTGACATTTAATACCATAAAATATGAACAGCTTTGCAAAGTGTTAAATTCGATAAAAATTTTGTTCAAAAATATTGTTTTTAGAGTATATTAAATACGCTATTTTCATGAGAGGGTACAAATTGTGCAAATATATTTGTTTCTCTTACATCCTAATGAAAATTGCTAACACTTTTAACTCTACATTAATTGACAGATAACCATTAAACTTTGGTAGTTTAATATCTAAGTGCCATAAATCACGTGCTACATAAAATTAGAAATAAATTAAAAACAAAATATTATAATTTTATTTTTTTATTCTGTACCTAGCGAATTATTTATGGCATGCTAAGTAGTATTTTCGTGCACACTCCTACATTGTCAAGTTGTTCAACTTTGATTATACTGCATTTTCAAACGTTACTGTAAATATGTAACTACTGAAAACACACTCTTATCGACACGTTATAACGAAGTAGGACAAGCAATGGTCAGCCGCCCGCGTTCCACGTTAGTATTGGAAGTTCACTCAAACTGAAGGTACGTATTTGCCGAACACATTACAATTAATCATATCAAATGAGCCCTGCCAACCACCAGAATATCGGCCAATCAGAGGTAATTTGAATACACGTATTGGACAGGGCAGCGGGCCATTGCCGACAAATAGGAACAACATGCACACCAGACAGTGCAATACACAGGTACATAAATTCTGTAATAATATCTTATAATGTTACCAACATTAAACTATGTGCATTAGCAATTTTCAGTTCGGTTTTTTTCAAGTTAGATTGGTAGGTTCAAATACCTTGTCTACGAAGCAATGCAAGCATAGGCATGTGCACAAGTAGGGTCAAGTAAGCCTAGGTCCTACCTAGTTTTGGAGAGGCCCTTAGAGCAGAGATATAAATTGCTAAGGTGAAATTGATACATCTATTTGAAACAATGATCTTATTTGTCAGTCAACTGGAAGAAATTTAACATTTTCTGGATACGTCATTAGCTCAGTAGCATATTTGAGCTCTATTTAAATTTAACTTAATGTCATCACACGCCTATGAATACAGGGAATGAAAGGCATTCTGTTTAAGCCTAAATTCAGGAAACATTACTAACCATCTTTACTGAAGTTTGTTAAAAATTTTGAAAGTTAGTAAAAAATACTGAGAATAAAAAATAAGACACTATAGAGTTTATCATGCTGAGATTGCAATATGGAGTCTCTTTATCCAATATACGATAACTGACAGCACAGTCTTCACTTCAACGTGTCACAACTTTGATCTTAAATTGTTTACATACTCTACACCATTGAAATGTGCATTGTATATATTTATTTCACTATCTAGATAATTCTTGCGGATTTAGTACATTCAAAACCAAAATTTTGAGCTTTGGTACTGTTGTTGTGCATTCTTAAATGTGTATCACAGCATAACAGAAGCATCAATAGTAAAATAGTGTTCAGAATGTTATGGTGAATAATTTCATATAGTCTAGATACAGGAGAAAAAACAGGAAGACTACAATTTTTCACTCTGTATTGATAATTTTTTTTCTGACCAGATGTTTTCCTTAAGTATGTATATGTATATTTATTTATTTATATATGAGAAACGTTTTTATTATTGAAATTAGATGGGTGACCAATGTGAGTGAGTTGTTCAAAATGAAATTAACCTATTTTTAAAAGCAACACCACTGCAATACTTTCAAACGTTCTCTTGTTTATAGCCGTATAAAGCACTGAGTACCACCAGATATGTACTGTACATGGGATCTTTAAAATTTAATAATATTGCATAGACTATTATCAAAACATTATGGCTCAATCTTCCTGTGCATGTTATATTGGGAAGTGAAATTTCACAAAATTACCTTTTGCAATCTACATTTTATTACTTGGCAAATGCAAAAAGTGAGGTATAAAAATAGTAAATTATATGGCTGCAAAGTAGTGACAATTTTCAGTTAAAGTATGACAGTAATGCGAACAAAATAATAAGCGGTGTTCAAATGGTGCATACTGACAATAACATTGATTGTTTTCTTCAATCAGGAAATCTTCTGGACTGCTATACTTCTAACTCATCACTCTCAAACCATTCATGGGTAAATATAGCATACAAACACAAATGTTCTGTGCCTTTCTAGAATCTTATGATCGATTACAAGGCTTGCATACGGGTTGATGGAAAAGTTATTTTGCAGTAATAGTGTTCTCTTGCAAGCAATATGTATTTAAAATTAAGTTCTGTAGTCTCTGCCAAAAATTACCTTTATTATGAATTGTTTAAAATAACAAGCCTGTAGTTGATTACACTTAACCAATATGCTTGCATAGGGACAGAGCTAAAACCATGTTAATAAGTGAAAACCTTCTACCCCTAGGTTTAAGTTTTTGAGTTCAAACATGTGACAATATGAACTGGTATGGCACATCACCCACTTGAGCTGCTAATTCTTGAAAATACTGAGTGTTACACATTTCTTCAGCCATTCGAAGTCTCTTGCGAAATGAACAAGACTTCCTCTTCAACTTAGCCGCCACTTTGTACAATTATTTAGATTTTGGGGTAAGTTGTTCTAGACAAGTCACATTGACACTTTTAAGAGGCTTGTATCTCGAGCTATCTTAATTCCTGAAAAATAAAAAATAAATTATTGAATTACACATCCCTGTACATAAGTTTAACTTGGAATCCTACAGATATCTGCCTTTTAAACTTATTTGCATCTTTCCTTGAATCTGAGTTATATGCAATAATGTCTCTGGAATTCAAGCCTCGATAGTTTGACGACTTCTGAACTTGGGGCAGATAGTTTTCGGTTTAGTTTTATTTCTACAAAAATGTTTTACTTCTTTAATTTTCTTTTCGCCTAGCAAATGGCGCATACAAATGCTAGTGAGAGTTAGTCTGAAGTTACTACATACAATATCACTGTCAGAATGTTTATTTCTATGCTTCTTCTAACCCTTGGCTGGAAATAATCTTCTCCACATAAAAATGATCTAAAACCTGGGTTATCAAATAACTTTTTTAAAACACTGAATGGACCTGTCAACCTTTGTAAAGTGCATAAAAGTGTTCAAGGAGGTAAAGTTCAATGAACGAGACTTGCATAGAATTCAGAAAAAAATTATACAATTAGGAAAGAAGCAAAGTTATGGATTGGAAAGGTAAGGTTATGCTGTATAACAGTAATGTTTGATAGGAGATATAAAAGGAGTTAGGCAATTAATTTTATATTAGAATTAAAGACACACGATACATACTAACACGAACCATGGAGCCTGATAGTAACTTATGTACAGGCTGTCCACAAATTATCACTACAACTTCAACTGTTAATTAAAAAATAACTGTAGGTGGTAGAAGCATGAAGTTTACTGTATGTGAACAAGCAGCTCTCAAAGTTTACATACAAAATTAATAAACTTCTACATGTGCCCCCTTTGTTGCCCGAAGCACATCAAAACGATATTCCAGTTCCTGCCATGTCCGTGCCAGCATTC
>PNEQ01069576.1:5123-34477 GCA_003012365.1 Medauroidea extradentata | reverse complement strand
TTATAAGTAGGGATGGTGAAATTTTTTCGATTTCAACTACATGCATGTTAGAATCAAATATCTTATGCATACTCAATTCCCGACCGTTTGTCCACTAGCTCCTGCCAAGTGGAACAGCAGACAATGAACGAATATACAGGGCTTGAGAATGCATATGATATTTAATTCTAACATTCAGGTTATTGAATTCGCGAAATGTCACCAACATCTCTAGTTACAAGGCCAGTAAAAATATGCATCGAACTTTAAAAAAATCCAAAGAATATCGGCATGATTCAAACTGACGACCTTTAGTTGTGAGTTCGTCACCTTTACGAATAACTAAGGCCCGGTAGTTTTCGCGAAAAGATTTTTGCCCCACTTTGTTTCAGTGTCTTACGTATACACCTGCACCTCAAGTTCATGATTATTTGCAGAATGTTTTTGTGTGGAGTCATGATTCATTTGACTGTGCCAATCAGTACACGGATAACTACGACACATCACGTCTGTGATTTGCGGGTTTAACCTTAACACGCTGGGTGTTAAGGCATCCAATCACTGACTACAAAGCAGAGATGCAGGTGCGCACGTAAGGCACTGAAACAAAGTGCTGCAAAAATCTTTTCGCAAAAACTACCGGGCCCTGCCAATAACCCAATGTCGCACTTGATGACTTTGCTAGCTACTTAAATACTTTTAAGTATTTTTATGTGTGTTACCACATGCATTCTTTTCTAAGTAGTAAAATTTTTGTTGTTTATATAAAAACGTGGATTTCTCAAAGCAGCATAGCTTCGTAGTGACTCAGTGAGCAAGTGATCATTACTAAAACTGAACTACCTGTAATGGACGTACAGCGAGAATAACTACTACTATGTTAGTCTACTTAGCATTAACTACATTAAGGTGTAACTTATCTAAGCACACAATGCACTTTAACCACCGAGCAATAAAAATTAATTATCATTGATTGTTGTCAGAATTGCGGTATGATGTTTTTGACACCTACACTAAGATCATGAAACATTGTTGATATAATAGTTCAGTTACAGATTTCAACTGTAGTTTTTAAATTACAGATATCCTAGACAAGTAGGATTTACACTGATTAATTTGAGAAATATTTCTACTACTTGACTCCCTTGTCTCAATCTGCTTTTTTCTCACTTTTTATCTATTGACATTGCCAAAACAACAGATTCACCAGAGAAAAACCATGCAACTTATTGAAACTGTAAAAATTGAAATGATTCTAACTAAGAGTGATAGATTTCAGTTGATTCCATGCCATAGGCATGTTAAAAGGAAATGTAGAAATTATTCCAGAAAAAAATACAGCTGTTTTCTTGGCATCTCAACTTTAATACTATACTTTTTTAAAATTCTATTTGCCGGAGCCATCTCTTTCTTAAGTATCCTACCATGTATGTTACATCTTCATTACTTAAAAGTTTAATTCTATTAATTGTACTGTCAGTGTATGGTCTATAAAACGATATAAACTATATTACTATCGTTGATGGAAACTTATAAGCCAAATTCTTACGTATATATCGCTCTCCATTGTACTTTTGTTAACATTAAAAATTGAAAACACGGTTTACCTTCACAGAGATTCTACGCAAATGATTTTATTGTGAGTCTTAGGAAATATTTCTTTTTCAAAAAGGAAGAAAATTAAACAAACATTTATTAATGATTCTGGGGATAATAATGTTACAAGGAAGCTGATATTGTAAATTGTAATTTTATACTGACGTATAGTATTATAAATGTTTTATAAAAAACATTTGTGTAATGCTTAAGGGTATTAGTTCTTAACTAAACAACACGATTTTTTTGGTTTTCTTCTTATATTTAATTTTAACTGTAGTTTATTATCTAAATCATAATTTTTTAACAGTAGTGTACCCATGAATATTAAAATTACTCATAGTAATTTTTCTCACACTTTTTAACATATCCCTGTTTATTTTTTGTTATGTTCAATAGTTTTGTGTTGTAGCGATTGTTTATTTTTTTACAGGAATAAAAATTCATCTCTGTATTAGTTGGTTTTAAAAATTAGAGCTATAGTAATGAAGACATGGTTGTAATTAGTATAAATAAAACTTTGTAGTGAAAAAAGGATGTTATTAATTTTTTATTAGTTACGTTACTTTCAGAGCGTTGTGTTGGAGTGGGGTTTTATTGATGTATTTCCATCAAAATTGGAGTTCTTTAAAGAAAACAACCAGTTTTGTAATTAGGAATGTTGAAAATATTTCAATTTCAGTTGAAAATTTTTAAAGATGCAGTTTTCATGAAATGGCGTTTGATCTTAGTTGTATATTTTTAGTTTCCCATATTACAATAAACACATATATTACATAATTTTATTTAAACGTATTGACATTATTACGAGTATTGCGTTAGTAAATATCACTTTGGAAAAAGTTACGTTAACACTTAATTTCATATTTTGGACGCAAACTGCACTTAACTAGAAAAAAAATTTCATTCATAGTGCAAAAGAATTTAACCATTCTTTTTATGCAATAATCCCTATTGTTACGGAAAAATTTACTTTATTTGAGAATAACAGTCGACCCAATAAAACACATCGGAAAAAATTTAAAATTTTTTTTCTCAACTGATATTTGTTTGCGTGAGGTTAAGGCTACTGCCATTTCCTAGTACACGTTTGCGGACATATTTGTGCCTGATTGATATACATATAATATAATCAAGCATTCCTGTGTAACACATATTGTTTTGAATCAATAAATCGTGCCTTATATGAGTTTAAATGGTTGAAAGTAGTGCAGGATATATATATATATATATATATATATATATAATTTGTCTAGAATGCACAAAACGCACAAGAAAGAACACAATTATTATTTTACGTAAACTGTTAAAAATAGCGCATTTAATAAAGAACGTGACTTTTTCGACAACTCATTGGTAGAGACATGAACTTTTCGCGAAAAGAATTTTGCCCCACTTTGTTCCAGTGCATTATGTGCACGTCTGCAGTTCTGCTTCACATATATTGGCAGCGTGCCTTTGAACTGTGACGTTTCTCATTTGACTGTACCAATCACAATAAGGTTACTGTAACACCACACGTCTGTGATTTGCGTGTAAAACCCCACGACACACGAATGTCAAAACATCGAATATCTGACCGTGAAGCAAGTCTGCTTCGTGCACACAAGTCACTGACACAAAGTGAGGCAAATTTCTTTTCGCGAAAAGTTCATGTCTCTACTCATTGGCCATGAGCAGAAACTTGCACAAATTATGTTGTAAGAATTACTGTCTTATATAAAAAATTACGATTTAAGACTTCCAACAGTTGGGACGAATAAATAAGAAATTAATTTTCCTTTACTATAAAAGTAAGTAGTTACTCACATGTGTGGAGTATAGTTACTACATAGTTCAGGCAAATATATTTTAGTAAAAAATGCTGTTAACTCTACGATATAGAGTAAATTTTAGGAATAGGTCGCTTCTTCTTAATCAAGATATAAATAGCTACCTTGAATTTTTTATAATTAGGGCCCGGAAGTTTTCTCGAAAAGATTTTTGCACCACTTTGTTTCAGTGCCTTACGTGCGCACCTGCATCTCTGCTTTGTGGTCAGTGATTGGAGGCCGTAACAGTCAGCGTGTGAACGTTAAACCCGCAAATCACTGACGTGAAGTGTGGCAGTTGTTCGTGAACTGGTTGGCACAGTCAAGTGAATAACGACTCTGCACAAAAACACTCTGTCAATAGCCGTGAAGTTGAACTGCAGGTGTGCAGGTAAGACAATGAAACAAAGTGAGGCAAAAATCTTTTCGCGAAAACTACCGGGCCCTAGTTATAATGTATTCCTTATAATTTATTTCGGTTCAAAGCCACAGTAACCAATTGCACGTCGGAAATCTCGCTTTATTTAATATTTACTACGTTTCCATATCGTTTTGAAAACGAATCGAGTATTTAATCCCGACTGAGTATGATACCCGTCTACATGGAAACTTTGGATCCGATTGAAACCGATTTCAGTTAGCTGGACAAATTAGTCTGTGATAATGTTGGTACAATTGAAATTTAAGTTGGCTTACATATTTTTCTTTTGGCTACACACGTAATCAAATTGCTATTTAAAACGAAATTGGTACAGTAATATTATTGTTACTCATGATGGTATGATAATTTTTTTCAGTCGGTTTCATTTGCACCTGTCAACAGAAAAACTAAAGGCCGAAACAACTGCCGAATGTGTGTGTTAACTTTCGATTCGTTTTCAGTAAGATCCGCGTTTCTATGACATTATACGCCTGACTCAATTGAATACGATCCCAATTTTTGGTGTAACGACCTTGAGATTTAAATCGATTTGAGTCCCGTCTCCACAATCGTTTTCAAAACGGTATGTGTATTGAAATCGATTTCAAAATGACATGGAAACGTAGTAATTGTATACCGTTTATTTATTTTAGTACAATAGTATCTGAGCAACTCAGGGTATGGCTTTTTGGATGCAATACCGTGATAAATATCAAATGTGACAACACATATTTAGTTTTTGTGTGGAAAAGTAAACGAAAAAATTTTAATAGATTGTTATATATATAACGTGTTGTACTTGATATTTTACTTTAATATAAATATAAAATATCGATTTTTAATACCTAATCAGACTTCTGTAATATGTAATTAATTTTCATATACACATTTTTACGTAATGTTATATATATATATATATATATATATATATATATATATATATATATATATATATACATATATATATATTAAAACAGCAAAGATAGTATACTGAATTGATATCCTTAAAACAAAGCAGTTTTTTATTTACGGTGTAATGTAACGAATGCAATTTCCTTTAAACAGTTCTTCGTCTGTTAGGTACTCAAAACAACGATCTTAGTATCCGTTGCCTCCACTATAAATATTCAAGCAAGCGCACACATTATTACATGTCACTGTGGTGACGACTAGCAGACAGAGTGTACGTTAGTCAGACATATTCCCCTCACAATTGTGTGAGAAAGAAACTAATGAAGCCACTTTACCGAAGGATGTTTTGTCCGCAAACACGCTTGGAACTAGTCGGGAAGAATCGAAAGTCGTCACGTGCATGCGTCCATGGCCGTACACCGACCACCCTGCCAGTCTAAAGAAACTTTGTTGATGCTTCTACCTCCTTGCCAACACTATTCTGCAATTTTAACACTTTCTCACCTTACACAATGCAAATTTTGCTGCATTCCTTATGCAAATGGAACAGTTATTGTCCTTATGTTAAATCGCAAAAACGAGAGAATGGGTATTGTGTGCTATAATTTTATACTTCATCTGTACCTTTCTCTTAAAAATTATTTTATAATTCCACTGCTTAGTAATTTTGTAGTTAAAATATGTTCATATATTAGTTTTGAAAACAATTTTTTTTTGTGTTTTCATTAGGCATTATGACGTGTGTCAGCAATTACCTGCGTAGTGATATAATGATAAAATCTTTGTTAAGTAACACTTCGCCAAATTTAATTTTAATTAATGCAAAATGCGTATGAAACTTTGCATGTGGTCAGTAAATACGACATAAAAGTTATTTTCAAACATTATGAGTGTTTACAAACGTTTATCAATTTACGACATTATTATATGTATATTTATATAAATATATACTGCTTAGACACCTATTCCAAGTAGCTCGAAACAAATAATAATTTTCTGACAATATATATATTAATTAATACAGTCTTTCACTCGTAAGACTGTAATTATATTTGTTGTAAATAATTTAAGATATTTTTTACAACTATGTGAAGTGTTTACGGTAAAGGTAAAAGAAAGAGAAACTATTTTATCACTGTGACGGTTTTTATTATTTTTTGTATATCTGTGTAAGACTCAGGTGTCCGGCTAAATCAAACATTACACAGAATTTAATACTCTAAATTCCAGATGGATTCAACAAAGTTTAATTTCACACATCACGGAAGCAAATGGAATTAAAAATTGATACGAGTTCGTTTTTACGGAATGAGGGAAATACACGTAGAGAGAGAATAAGACAATCATTAAAGTAGTTAAGGTTGCTATTGGTAGAAATTATAAGCTAAAAAATACTGTCTGTAGGCGAGACTACTGAAATATGACAATGAAAAAAATATATTATAAGAATTTTATGAAGATTAAAAATACATAGTAGAGGAAATGAACCTAGAGATCTCTAGTACAGATTATCTACTCTATATGCGCCAAACACATGGCGAGAGAATCAGACTACAGCACTATGTTGTCTTTTAGTAACTCATAGCAGAAGACAATATATTTGTGCTTGGAACCAAAGTGCTGGCCAACCCTGCCTCATTGAAATATAAAGTTCACAATACCGTGACTTCTTCTTCGTGAAATTCCCAAATCAGCTAATCGTCGTCACTGCCTCTTCACAATACCAAAACCTTTCTTCTTCCCCAGGTTCCATAGTCCATCAACCATTTTTAAATCGTCCTCTATACGATGCATTCTTCCAAGGCACTCACAAATATTACTCTTAGCCTACTATTACAACTAGTCGATTATAAATGTTTTAATTAAATATACACACAGATAAATATGCCGACAGCCATGCTTGAAAATTAAATAAGTAACATTGTATAGAAAATATATCAATAAAATTATTAAATATTCTAAGGTATTAAGTTTTACAGTTAAAAATAATTCTGCAAGATATATATATATACTTATATATGTAAATATATATATATATATATATATATATATATATATATATATATATATATATATATATATATATATATATATACACAAGTAAATTACATATATTACACCACATTGATGATAAATTAATTGGTACAGTGTTTTTAAAAAATCATTTAAAAAGAGAAGCCAATTACCATTTGAAGTGTTTACAGTAAAGGCAAAATAATGAAAAACCTATTTTATCCCATTGAGGATAAATTGGTAAATTGTGTTTTAAAAAGTCATTCAAAAAGAGAAGAAATGTAGCCCAGTGACAGAAGGGAACAAAATGTTACGCAATGATTCGAAGAAAAGAATTCACGTAAAAAAACATTAGTAATATAGCAACTGATATGTACCTATAAAACCATTATTAATATAAACGGAATACTTTATACTTACTTTCAAATTAAAATGACGTTGTTTGCTATGGCGTGTTCTGTATTTATTTTAAGTAAACATACTTTTGTATAATTTCTTAACATTTATAAGACTTATAGAACAGTATGAGATTTATAAACACATAATTTTTATTATTTTTTAAGACACGCAACGTTTTCATAATTAATGAATTCTATGAAATTTAAATGTTACGCCTGTTGAGTTGAAATTACGATATTGTGTGCTCACGTTTGAAGTAGCGACTGTCGCGAGTACACATTGCAAGATTTTTAAAATCCACATTTAGTCTCCTGCTATGTTTCCACTGTGTAAGTATGTAGGGACGTACCTCCAAAAGCGGCTTCCAACACGGCAAACAAAGACGGGAAAAGAAAAATGTGATTTCGACATCCCTGGCGGAACATGTAATAGACCCATTTCCCTAACAACTCACGTATACCACATCAAAGAGACCTGTTGCCACAATATAATATAAGCTTGTTAGCTCTCTTCTATAGCATGCATCTAAATCAGTACAAAAATAATGAAAACAGGAGAGAAAAAGTTTCAAAAAATAACTCGTGTATATCCTAATTGTCTACTCTTTCATCCCCAACATTTATTATTTAACAAAACTTGTTTAGGAAGGACGGCACGCAGCAGTAACAAATGTTTCACGTCAACAGAGAAGTGGTGAACGTTTCTCAGCATTGAATTTTCTTTATCCAAAACGTGAGCTAGACAGACGGAGAAGAAAGCAAATGGTACGATAATGTAACACTCTTGTATTTTGCCACGTGTAGAACGCCTCTGCACTACATAGTTTTTATTGCAATTTACTATAGTAAAAGATAGACGAATGCACTTGAACATAAAATAAAAACATTCAATTCATTAAACTAGGTTATGTTTCGCTGGTACCATAATAAATAGGACAATATCTGTCGATTATATGTTAAAGTTAAAGGATAGTAAGTGAAATTTTTTCTGTCATTTAATTTTTCTCAATCTCTGATATATTTGCTAATCTTTTCTTTTGCGCCAGTATGCATTAAAATATGCTTCCTTACGTACTTTATATATAATATACATCGTACGAGTATATCTTCGAACAACATTTTACAACTAAAATTTTCTTCTCTAATATAGCTTAGGATTCGCGAGGTGTGCTTGTTATGCGGCAGGTTTTAGAACAACCTACCGGCATATATATATATATATATATATATATATATATATATATATATATGTGTGTGTGTGTGTGTGTGTGTGTGTGTGTGTGAGCGCGAGATAGAGTAGACATACTTAGATGTTTAATATATATTGTTGCAAACTTACTGTTCAACTGCTAAAAAAAACCGTTTTACCTGTATTTTCAGAGGAATTTACTTCCAATACTTAAAAACGTGTTAAATTTCTAGATTTTTAGACTTTGTTATCTCAGTCTTTGAATTTATATACTTAGCTGAAAATGTAACAGTAAGAGACATTACATGCTACCATGTAGATAAATAATTCTTTAGTTTCTGAAAATCATAAAATTTTTACACAGGTACATGTCGCACTGTCAAAATGACATTACAATTCAAAAAATTTGCATTTTAGTTGCAGTCATTACTGAACAAAGCGTGATTTATGTTTACATATGTAATGAGGCAGTAATCTACCTCTATTATTGAAAGTTGAAAAGTAATTTTTGCTGTACGCAACGGCTAAACTTTCCTTTGTTGTGCAATAGCCAAGCAAATTGTTCAAAAGTAACTTTGGTGATGTTTTACTTCTCCAATGAAAAATTACTGTTCAGGAACTTATGGCATACAACATCAAAGTAATCGTTCAAGGATAACTGTTTAAAATGTGCTTAACTTTAAAACTGCTCTCCTTTATAAAATTACGAATTTGTATATTCGGATGTGTTATATACATGAAGGATACCCGTGCTGGATATAAAGAACGAAAGCAAGTGCAGCAAAAAAATAGACAATAAGAAATTTCGACAAGAACGAAAAAAAAAAAAATAAAACGGGGACCATTTGGATAGAGAAAAGGAAAAGCGAACATAATGAATAATGAATTAAGAAATTTTGTGAAAAATGGGAAATTGAGACGGTGATCAGTACATAATGAAGTGTCCCATACTCACACACTCATCAACGCACAGCCGAAACCGTTGGACCTAGAGACATGAAACTTGAAAGGTGGGTAGCAATTAATGAGGTGACAAGGGTTAAATGTGTTTTCAATAAAACTTCAATAGCGCTGAAATCTGTTAAATTATCAAGGGATTTTCGCTGCGAAGTGAAACTTGCAAAACTGCATATTATCAGAATTTTGGATTCAATTACGTTCCAAAATTACTGAGGTTAAAATATGCAACGTGAATGTTCAATGAATTATCGATAACTCTTAATCCCGTTAGATATCGAAAAGATTTTCAGAGAGGAATTAAGCATGCGTTGATACTTAAAACTATATCGCATGATTTTTCGAGGTTTAACAGTTTAGGGCTTGGGATAGTCAAAAATGGTCCAGAAATCCCGAAGAACAGGTATTACCACGGAAAAATAATAAAAAAATTGTTAATTTTCCCCGTATACTTGATACGTTTACCTCTTTAAGCATTATCCTGTATATAAACAATTATTTTTTAAGAATTCTGATGACGTATCTTGGCGTAGTTGTTCGGTAGCAGGTATTTAGTTAGAGTCCCGTGTAAGGCAGGGCGACGTGGAACTGTTTTGATACTATGTACGCATATATTAGTGCAAGCTGACATAAAGAGTTCATTTTATATTTCAACTGGCTTTCCCTTGCGGCGTAGGCACCCAATAAAATTATTAAAAAACGGTTAAATGTATTTTTCAGAAAGGTGAGAACCATTTCTCTGTTTGAAATTTTGACACTAATTTTGTTTTCAGTTGCATGGATGGTCACATTTATGTCATTAATAGTCCTAACTTTTTTAGGTAATTTGTAATCTGAAATTATTAACTAGTTGGTTAAGCACGTTCTTTTATTAACTATACAAAGATAATATTTCAACGTTACAATTCACGATTTATATTACAAATAATAATTTCTTACATTTACAGACACTTGAGTCAATATTAAAATTAAAAATATTTATATATTTAAAAAATGTTTTTTTATATATTTAATGATCTAACATCAATGTGCTAGGCTATCAACTCGTTAAATATATTCATTTGGTTTAAAATGCATAGGTGTGTGATTTATTCCCATATATATAGTAATATTACATTGAAATTATAGTTGTAATCCTTTTTACGTTTAGTTCTATTTATTATATACCGCAAAGCAATTGCCCTCTGATTTTAAATAAATCCAGTAATTGTTTCAATTGGTAACTTACTGTACTACATAATTAAATTAATTTAATGGGATTTATTTCTGTATAGTTTTATAAGACCCATAATAAATTTCAAAATTTACGACACGAAACGCGCAGCGCTTTTTCACAGTGAATGTACACCTCACAAAATTGTCTCATCGTAAAAACTTTGGACAAAACTGCGGTTAAAGTAAAATATGATATATATGCTTTGAACCATTTATGTTCCGAATTTTTAATTCTTCTAAAATATATTGTGTATACGTATTAAAAAATGGCTTCAAGTTTTTTAAATCTGAGAGTGTTACGCTTGCTTAAATATCTACGATTCCTTAGTATGTGTGGATTTATATCAGTACATGTAAGATATAATTGTATCGTCTACGTTGGTAGCATGGACTTTGATGTGTTACTTATAATTTCTTTTAAAAATGTGCAAATGTTATTATGGCTGTGGAAATTTTATTGCATTATATTTATCATACGTGCTGAAATCTGTGAAAATTGTGAATGAATCGTCTTCACCACTAAAACTATCAAGAAGTGACTATGAACACATTAAAAAAATCAATGTCTTTTTCAGAGAAGGCAAAGCGTCGATTTTTATTTTTAACTTGTTATTCTAACCTGTATCTTCCGTACACAAGAGAAGATAGCCCATCTCTGAGGGAGCGGAATTTATGCCCGTGACATTTTTATCACCGCATACAAATGGTGTGGATGTGTTAGTTCTGTAGCAAAAAGCGGCCGCTTTGCGATACGGATCACCTTTTCTTTCCTTCTCTTTATAAGAAGCCTTTCAGATTACGGTGCATGGCCAGTCCTCAGCCAGATTGTTCCCCACAGTCGGCGTGACAAATTCACGTGAAAAGATACCGTGCATGCGTGTTTTGCCTTCAGTATCACTTACGTGCCTTGCCTCGATGTTTCTGACTGGATAAAGGGAGAGTGCGCCGCAAATCCATACGCGGGTAGGGTAAGTTTTATGATTCAACGGACAACGTTAGAGAATTTTTTTACATATTTCGAATTGTAAGCTACAACATTATTTGGCGAATGCTAAAAACGAAGATTCGCGCGTATAAGAAAATATTTGAATATTTTTTAAAATTTACTTTGAAAGTATTACTATACACATAAACATTAATATATTCAGTTCAGGTATTTTGAAATAATTTTCTTCATCAGTTAAAAATCACATATTTGCATGCATCTTAAAATGTTTTAAATATCTCTTTAGTGGTTCAACGTTTGATAATGGTAAGATAAAAATTACCAAACACCTTTGTAATGCAGACATACATTATTTTCCACACACAATGAAATCGTTTTTGAAAACATTTTGGCCGGAATATTTCACAGAATTTTCCGTGCAAAAGTTGTAAAATATTTGTAATTTTAGATAACTTCATAGATTTCCTTACTACTCTTACAAATAAGTCTTTGTAACAATAAAACAATTGACATTTAAAGGTATATCGCTTTAGTTTGAGAAATGTTTCGAAAACATCAAATATAATATTTTTAATTTTTACGGAAAATAATTGCAGTGTAAGTTATAACTACACCTTATAAATAATATCATACTTCTTATTGTTATTTATACAAAAAGTAATATTGACACGAAAATCACAGCTATTATTATAATAAGTTCGTATTCACAAATGTTATTATGGGATGGTTTCTCAACGTTTGGTTTTGAATCGATTCAGTTCTGATTACGTTTGAAGTGTTAGCAGCGTTTTGGGTACCTCAGGTCATGATTAAGGTAAGACATCCGTTAAAGTGATGGTAACCAATGGTTAACAAACACAGAAGAGGTTCCGTTTACTGATTTGATCAGAACATTTAACAAATATTGCTGGATGTGTTTTAAAACAAAAAAGCGCAACGCATGTGAAAAAGTTAATTACATATGCTAATTGATTGCTTGGTTTAAACCAAATGCATAAAACCGTCAAATTCAAAATACTTGTTTCGGATCACAGTAAATGTATCAATTACTGGGATAGTTTCACAGCTATAGTTACGTTAGAACACTTTTCAATTTAATATAATGGTTGTAAATGACGTTATTGTATTTTAATATAAGTACACGTCTAACCCGAAAAATTTTTATGCTATTAGACGACAAATTTTTGTGGTTCTTTATTGTATTTCAGAAGGATATTTTATCCACGCAAAAATGTTGGTCTATCAATATGGGCGAGAAATATGTTTCAAAATTAATAGTTACATAGATTATAAAACAATGTAGTTACGTTGTTTGAAAAATTCAAAATTTATATCTATCATCCAGTTATTAAGAAATAAATGCACAAATTTAGCACATTTGACCTGTAAATAACAATAAATAGTTTTTATGGCAACCGAAGTATCCAAATGTTTACTGTGGTATGTTGTAAGAGATTTATTACAGGACATAGGTCGGATTCCCACTAGTATTTTTTGTCATTTTAATTTCCCGCGTGCTTCTATTAAGCTGACGGCATAGTTGAAGAAAAACGCAGAATTTTACTTAACTAAAAAAAAGGAATTTAAGTACATATTTGATCAACTACTATTTGAATATGATGACATTAACTTAAAGTTTATTTATTTTTTTGTAATATGTAGTGTTTGGAGGTGACATCGTTTACTTGTAATTAGTTTTATCATAATATCTAACGTTCTTTTAAAATACTTTTACCGTAAAAAGTAAGCGGGATTTTGTACGATATGTGTCTCATTGGTGAGTATCGGAACAGAAGAAATAGTTTTCTTGCTTTATTACTGTTTTTCAGCTTTTTATGTGTTTCAACTACGTGATCCGCCTTCGGACAGGGCCACAGTGTGCATGAGAGAAGGCCGGGGTGAAGGTTGGACTAGCTGCACGACTAGCGAAACATGCCTGTCGTATGCCAAACCGAGGAATCGATGAGGTGAGAATGAGATGTGTGCGTACCAGCGACGGAACGAGAGAGACGGTGTAAACGGAAGTTCCCTTAGAAAACCCACAGTTTCCCGTATACAAAAACCCGGGACCGAACCCGACACGGATCGAACCCGGATCACCTAGGTGGGAGGCAAGAGGTCTAACCCCTCGACAACTATGGTTCCTATAGTCATGATTAAATAACACTATGGCATTGTTAACACAGGGATTTTTGGATCAATTTGACTAATAATAATGTTTGGGTTATTTGTAGTGATCAAAATAAAACATATACTTTATGTTTCTTTGCCGAATTAACTCCATATTCACTTTTAATTCTTGTTATAATTATTTGACATGGCGTACAGTAAAACTACAAAGCGTTAGTATAGCTTAGTTGGTTTACCCCTCAAAATCATACCGATCAATATTATCATATGGCCAGTAAAACAGTAGACTACTCTCAGATGCAGTACTTACCCTTAGCAACGTCATCAGTCGTTTCTGTAACAAACTTAACCTGATATTCCTACCGAAAAAGCGCTACATTGTACAATATAATCCATAGTCCAAACTTCTACAACCAATATGCATTTGGAAACTGCAATATTCTTCTTACAAACTACCTACAAATTTATTAAGATCGGTCAAAGCTCCATTACTCCAATCTGCTGGACATTTTACAATTTGGTTGCATAAAAACCAGTCATATGAAATCGTTAAATCAACCATTTAAAAAATACCTTTCAATAATACCTCAGCATTTTTAAGACAACCAATGCAGGTCACATAATAAACTATGTGATACAGTTCATTAAGTCCATATCAACAAGTCTTTCCAGAGTTAAACTAGATAAACTTACCACTTGAACACACCTCACCCACCCATGTCATCAACTATAACACCCAACTATTACATACTACCAAATCCTTCCTTTTATAGAAATAAGATCAACTCATTCACGTTGTAAATGTTAACATCTCTAGTCCAAACCTGTTAGCAAACACTTGGTAAATATTTATACACCGCCAGTTTATGACAAACAAACTTCATGTCATATGCCAAGCTCCATATTAATTAGTCATACGTACTTTCTTCACTCAACACGACACCTGAATTTCTATATAGTAAGTCGGTACATACAAGCCATTAGCTACCATTAGTACACACACAAACCAAAAATACGTAAAATCTAATGATATACATTCTTACAAAACACACATACGTACACACACATACCCAGCAGAGCCAGTTCATACACAAATATAACTTCACACATGTACGTACATATCCAGCAGAGCAATTTCATGCTTGAACATGTCTACACACACATACACACACATGCGAGAGCGCTTCAATAGAGCAAGTTAATACATAATAATACACACACATACACAACAGTGCATGTTCGTACTTGATCTCAACTTTACACGCACACCCCGCACACAACATAAGTAATAGAGAATTATCCTTCCAGAAATGAAAAACGTCCCTGTCATTATCTAATCCAAATTATTATTACAGGTATGCAGTTCTACAAACCCACACTGAATTGACAGATTACCAAATAAAAAATAAAATAGTTAATTCCGTCCCTTTATACATTTATATGTCCATATCTTATACCCCTGTCAGCTGACATCCAATTACGTTGGAGTTAATTCTTAATATTTCATAAAAATTATCACCCATCTTGTATCAGTAGAACATCACTCCAGACATACTAAATCGTTATGATTTTCAGAAAAATCTGTACCAAATTCATTCTTCTTTACAGAACAGACACAAACAAAGCACAATATTTTTGTGATTAAGTTTTGCATCAAGACATCATACGTTTACTTGAGTCGTTGCCTTCCTGAGCGAGCAGGTAACTACCTAAAGAACTTCGTCTTATAAGATGGTCTCAAATATGGCGCTCTGCGACGAAAGTTGTCTGCCTCACTTCATTTAATACCTATGCAGACTCCATTCGTTTTCAGCACACTCACAACGTGATTATGTACTATAAAAATCTTTGTTCTTCTGGCATTTATATTTTAGCGAAAACAAATATTTCAGGCACACTCATTGTTCCTGTACTCTTAATGCTTTATCGCTGGCAAAACATGGAAGACTTATCTTAAGAACCAACTAAGACCAGGAAGAAGGATAATAAACATCAGCTGGTCAACACTTCCTTTTTCAAATCTAAAGATTCAACACTGTGTATTTTGTAACATAATAATTTTAGGATATTAGTTTCAGTTATACTTATCAGTATAATTTTCGTTATTTTAAACATTAAAAACCGAGTCCCATGTTACCTCCAAACACTGCATGCCTGCTGTTTTTGTATTTAAGTTATTATCCCATCATGTGCAGTGTAGTCTTATGCGAACAAGTTTCTCTTTATGCTTAGTTCAACTAAACCTTCCCGAAAAAAAAACTTACACCTTATTTTTCTTCTACATAAAACACTCTAGGGTCAGTATTTTTATCCGGAGTAATTAAATGTTACACTGGAAAATAAATTATCAACCCAGGAGTCATTTGTCTGATAAATTACGATTGTATTTCATTCATGAAGAAATCATACAAAATAATCAATAATCAGATTCTGCATTCACAATAAATTAATTAACTTAAGTTGTGTCTTTTAAAGGTCAGTTTCTGACGTAAACATTTAATCCTTATTTATTCGCATACACTGCACTACAGTTATCACAAGAGTAAGTCTTGTAGGCGATACCTAACTTGCAGTTGCTTCCTTCATGTATACATAGAGCACAGATTCTAGAGATTAGTTTACCGCAGTACTTGCTTTCACATCCCGATGAACGAGAAACATTTCCTTTGCATGCTTTGTTGTGTCTAGTCAAGACTACATTGCGAGTAAACACTTCATTGCAGTTATCACACAGGTAAGTCTTATACGATACACTAAGCATACAGGGACTTTGTTAATGGCGACGATCATTTCAGGGTGTACTAAATGAATTCCCACAGTAGCAACGCTGTTTCAGAGAAGTATGCACTTGATTTCCAGAGAACACTTCCGGCTGAATGGTAGCCGCTGATACAGATGACCAGTATTCGATCTCCAATGCCATCTTCTTAGTGTAACATTTTTCCACAATTAGATTCTATAGGCCGAAATGTAGATGTCGATTTGCTTTCCAACATGTTTGTCGTCTAACTGAGCTCCTTATGACATTGACAGTGCTTAAATACCACAATTCATTCTATGCTAGCTACTCGATGATTATCATGTACCAAGCTAGAAGCTGGAGAGCAATTATGCTGCCGTCGTTAACAGCACGGGTGATAGGCTTTCATCGTAACCTAATTTGTCTAGTCGACATAAGTGGGCCGCGATGACCGAATGGTAAGAAAATTCGCCTCCCCGGATTTTCGCATGTATGAGACCGTACCGGTCGAAGCAGTTGATCGGTGGGTTTTCTCGCAGATCTCTCATTTTATCCTCCCTTTCATTCCGACGCTGCTTCCTACTCGACGTTGAGTGTTGACCAAAGTCTCTCACTCACTCACTAGTCACCGTTCATCGTGAGAAGTCATCGTTTCTACATCAATATAATGACACACCAACCTACAGTAGTATAAGATTACATTTTCTTTATTGGGCGAGTTACATTAAATTCCATTAAAATACTTCGTCATCAAGAGTTAGCTATGTGTTTTAACTACTCTAACTCACATACGCGAAACACTAGTAATGGAGCACAGTTGAATACAGCTGTATCCTGCTGTAGGCAAGTTGATATCGTATCACATAAACTGTTCTGCGAACATAGAAAGGCTACTCTCTTTGTACGGTTACGAGAGCTCGGTTTCGTTTGTAGAAAGCTGCTCGTAGTTTGAGGTTTGTATTTATCACTATACATGTCATAAAAAAAATCGTATGCGTGAGTTAAGAATATTTCGTAAGTCAATTTCGATACTTGGTACCCTTATAATGCTACCGTGTAGTCAGTAAAACGCTCAATGTATGGTGCGAGGAAACATTTATTGTTATTAGTTCAGCCCCGAGCACCCATATCCCTTTATATGCTCGAAGGTTCTACCAGTCATAATCTAATCAAAGTTCGGTTAGTGTTAACCTAAAGTAAGCAGGTAAAACTACTCACGGCTCATTCTCACATGTTTACACTAATAAGTAACAAAGTGATTAAATAAACTATATCTTGTTGTAATCAAAAATATGTACAACTAATAAACACGATCTTCCTGGTAGTTCAGTTTGGATTTTAATCTAATTGTCCAGGGTTCGAACCCCTGCCAGGACTAAATATTATTTTATCATCTTCGTTCAAGCAATCAACTTATCTCCGGTATATTTAAATGCATAGAAGAAGGTTTCCAACCAGTAGATATTTTGTTGATGCTGTTTGCATAGCTGCGAGTTGTCATATATATCTAACTGCTCGCTAAGCAGAGAGAAAGTCATATCTGCGTATAGGTACAGTATAAGAGTGTAATGATCAGTTCATACAGGCTTTGCAGGACTGTTGGAGAGTGAAGGTATAGTCAGGAGGGGGTGAAGGGAGGTGGCTTTGGTAGTTGCGGGGGTGTATGGGGAGGTGTGTTCAGCATAGGTAGCATGGATATGAAATCTCATGTCAGTTTATTAAACGGAGTGATTTTGTTCGGATGGTGTATGCCATGTTTGAAAGTAGTTGAAGAGTCCTGCATTTGTAAGTATCCACAATAATAATTTTTCTAAACGAATGAATGATTTTGTTGGAATTTGAAAAATGTTTAGCTAAGTTGGTAGGAGTGTTAGTGTAGACGATGGAGTTCTGTGGGAAATAAAGTCCGAGTAGTTTTTGTAAAAAATTTAATCAAAAACGTTTTTAACTGTTTATTGGTAAACATTTTTTTGGGAATCGATCAGTTATAGCTAAGAAGGCAGATATATTTAAGTAGTATTCGTTAATAGCACTTAAATAAAGTTTAAAATTATTTTAACTATATTTTTATTTTAAAAATGTCGATTAATTTAAAAATTGATGATCTTTAGTTAGTCTTAATTGATGGTCATTACTTCTTATGAGTCATCTAGCTACTATGTGAATACATAGTGACACGCTGGTTAAGTGAGAATTATAAAGCAAATATTTATTAGATAATGGATAAGAAAGTGGTGGTAATGTGGGGTAAAGGAAGGGGAAAATTTATTATGTGACTAACTGCCAATTAAAATACTTGCAGGGTAGGGTATGGAAGGGGAAGGAATAATATGGGAGGGGGTATGGTGACTTAATATACACATGTAATAAGTTATGGGAGAGTCAGTGTGTCGCCGGAGCTCGTCCTGGTAAGATGTGTCGGTGATTTATTTTCATATTTTAAAATTTAAATAATTGTTATATGAAAGTATTTTATTAAATTATTTGTGTTAAAAATTTTAAATATAAAAATAATGTTATTAAATTTCATTTATTATGTTTGTGCAGGGTTCGGATACAATGCGAATTTAAAAAAATTTCGGAAGACTAGAAAGAATCCCCAAGATGGTGTTCAGAAACATGAAGGATGTTTTTTTTTTTTTCGAAATGTTTCGGAATTTCTCGGAATCTTTTAATGTTTTTGGAAAATGTTTTGTAATTTGACTCTCAGTGACCTTGATGCCAAGGTCAAGGCCACGTTTAAGGTCAAGGACATCCAACATGGCGGCCGGGGTCATGATGTCATCCAAGATGGCGGGGGCGCCACACTCGTGCGGGCATCACAAACCGGCTCCTGACCCAGAAGCGGCCAAAACATACTACTTATGATTCCTGAAGTTATTTAATTCAGATATGAATCCAAATATGAATTCTGATAAATATAATAGGTCAAACTAAAATAGTTATTTACCCAGATATTTTTCTCAGTATAGATCCAGATGTTGGTAAACGCAAATGTTTGGTTACTCCATAACTTGATGAATTCAAAGTACATTACATACTCACGAAAGAGTCACAAAGAAGTAGTGAATCTTTGAAAATAAAGACAAGAAAATAACAAAAAGTTACGAGAGAATTTGACGGTAAGGCGAAGTTACGAAAAATTAGGAAAGAGTCGTGAAGTAGTCGCATTGATTCACGAATATTGGCGCAGTAGTCGCTATAATTAAAAAAGGAATCGAGGAGTCACGAAGTTTCACGAAGACATTGCGAAGAAGTCGCACATGATCATGGAGGAGTCGCCAAAATTCACAAAGGAGACACGAATTAATCACAAAGAGTTACGATAGAGTTAGGCGGGAGGGGTGAAAGAGTTGCCATCGAGTAGCAAAGATTCACGAAGATGTTGACTTAAAAAATAAATGCAAAATAATACTTTTATGTATAATATCACTAATTAATTAAATTAATATCATGACGCAATTTGACCTAGTACGAAATATATCATGCTGAAGCGTGCCGGCGCTGCACTACCAGTATTGTAACCTGGGATTGCACCAGTGTGCAGAAGCATGGGGGAGCACACTTTGTTCGACGCGACACTACTTCGCACGAATTCTACTGGCTTCAGTATAGGCTGCTCACAACCAATAAAGCGAGTTCACTGTCACGTGTATGTTACAGCCAATAAGCAAACAGTGGTTATTATCAGGAGGTCGTCCCTGTAAAATTCTTACCAATTGTGTGACAATATGGTAAGAAGGTAATTATGAGAGCTTTGCGTAAAAACAACGCAAAAGCAATGTAATGAAACGGGCCATTTGAGCCGCAAACCTAGCAGGTCGTCAGTTGGCCGAACGGAATCTGGTTTAAATCGCGTTCGAAGAAGTGTCGTCGTTCGACAGTACATATTACAAGACAAGTCACGTCTGAGATTCTTATCAGCAAGCAGCCTCGCATCTTTTACTGAAAATTTTATACTCTGGGAAAGAGTAGTCTAAATCACAAGTATATACAAATTCCCTGTCTGTTCCTATTTTTTTTAAATCGCTGTGCGCCGGTTATTTTCTACAATTTTTAGCCACATCGCACAAGGCATGGAAAACAACGTCATCATTCTACACGTACATTTGCCCATACATAAACCTCAGAACAATTTTTATAGGTTGCCTCTTAATAACGTTAGTTCGTTAAAACTCTCATTGAATAAGCTGTCATATTTTACGCGTTTAAGTGAGCGTAAGGTTGCACAAATAAAGGCATATAACCAACAAATTTATGTTACAGTAACCGTAGTTTTCGGTATTATGACACATATTTTTCCGTATGGCCACGGATCTAAATGAGTGTTATATATATAATGGCACCAAGTATGTGCTTACTTATTTTACCCATGCTTTATAAAATACTTTAATATTTAGTTTTGCAGCAAATTTTAGCTGAAAGGCATCAACTCATTAATAAGTACCAATCGGGTTTTCATGAGGGTCATGGAAGTAATACTGCACTTGTGAATATATTATATGACATAAGACGTGCCACTGATATAAAAAAGTGTTACACTTCTCCTAGACTTTAGCAAAGCCTTTGACAATGTTGATCACGATGATAGTCTTGCTAAACTTCAAAGTAATTTTAATTTCTCCACAAATGCGGTCGCTTGGTTCAAGTCTTATTTGTCAGGTATGTGTCAAAGTGCCATCTCTGTCAATTTAAAATCTGATTGGTCAGCAGTCAAAGCTGGTGTGCCACAAGGCTCGGGGCTTGGTCCAGTTTTGTTCACATTATATATAAACGACATATCGAACTCACTTAAATACACCCGACACCATCTTTATGCTGGCGATTTACAAATGTATTCGTCTTTCCCTAAAGTTTATACAATAGAGCCGTTGCTGGATTTAATATTGACCTGGAGGCTGTCCTTAACTGGTCTGCTGAAAATGGAGTGTCAATTAATCTAAACAAGTCTCAGGCCATTTTGATAGGTAGTAATTAGACGTTACCGAAAAATTTACTGCCGAATTTTCTAAAAACTAATATTGGCAATGCGAAAATCTAGTTGATATCCTCCGTGAAAAACCTAGGACTCATTTTGAACGGCACTTTAAATTGGTCTCTACACGTAGTTAGCACATGTAGGAAGGCGCTGGCCACCCTTCACTCACTAAAATTCCTAAAATATCAATTCCCCTTGCGCATTGAAAAATATCATTTCCAGGCACTAATTTTTCCGCTGTTTGACTATTGTGATGTGGTTTACAGCGACCTTGCTGACGAACAAGCAAATAGATTGCAGAATATTCTAAATACATGTGCACGTTATATTTTTTAACTTATAACACGTGATTGTATCTCAAAGTTTTATAATGTCGCGGCAACGACTATAATAAATAAAGGCGTAAATTGCATTGCCTTCTACTCCTAAGAAAGGTTTTATATTTTAAATCTCATTTCTATTTAACAACCAAATTTTAATTACTTTCCCCTAAATAAAATTGGTACCCGCTCGAAATCCACTATGTCTCTGCTCATACCTAAGCATCGCACTAGTGCTTATTAAAAATCTTTCACAGTTTCAGCAGCTCGCGTCTTCTGAAATGCACTGGAGGAACATGTAGAACAAATTTTGTTTCACCCCACATTTAAACACGAACTGTTTGAAAATGTATGAACGCTTATTTTGATAGTGCTGTGTGATCAGTGGATCATTTCACTTTCGTTAATTAGGTGTGAATGTGTGCGTGATTGAATTGTGAACGACTTCTGTAATGTTTTTTTTTATTTTTGTATTTGTGTTTTGCAATGTATTTTATGTTTTGCAATGTATTTTATGTTTTGCAATTTTTAAAACTGTCCTTTGCTTATTGAATAATGCACTTTGATGACCTTAAAAGTTGTAACCACTGTCATTAAGCGGTAGACAAGAAAATTCTGCCTAAATTTTGTAACATGTAAAAACAAGTCGATTTAAACAAAGAAATTAAATAAATATATGTTGGTGTCTATGAGAATCGTGTCCGGACGCTCCGGGTACACGACTAGGAAGAGAGAAGCGCCACTGGAGAATCCTGAGCACACGTGGCTATCAGCTAGACACAAGGAGTAACAAACACTGTAAAGAGGACATTATCAAGAAAATTTATAGACGTTTTTGTATTGCGCTTCTGTACTGTCGGTATATGACAAAAGAAACGTGCAGGCGGACGGCGGTAATCTATAAAATGAAAATAAAAATTGGTAGCTTTGATGCCCTCTTATAACTTCTCACGTTGTCATATAAAACTGCGAAACTTTAATTTTTTGAATATTGGTTAAATATATGCAAAAATTATTTTGAAATGTACGTGCCATTTATAATGAAAAGGCCACTTAAAATGTAATTTATTTTGTAAAAACAGCGTGTAACTGAAAATTGATTGTTACAATTGACTGGCTTTGTTAAAACATTTTTCACATTCGTCTGAAAAATATATATAATCAATCTTACATTTAATGTTTTATAATTTATTATTAAATTATATTAGTTGATTTAGTATCATAAGCATAACTGAGAAATTAAAGTTGGCATGCCTGTTACACGTAATTTGTCACGTGAAGAAACTTTTGGCCGAATAACTCAGAAGGGTTTACACTTGTAAAATTTCGATTATCTAATTTATAAATTTGGATTCTGTAAATTACGTTTGCAAATTACTTAATGTGTATTTCAAATAACTCTTCTGTTTGGTGCACTTTTCAGTGTAACAGAATCTCTCAGCCCAGGTGTCATTTCACTGTTATCGTCACTACAAAAAATGCCATCAACAGTATTATTTGTTTCAATCATTAGATATAAGGATTTTTGTTTTAGTTTCGAAGCGTATGCTTCCTTTGTTTCTCCCTGTCTGTGAATAGCTAAACATGCTGTGTCAATTTTTTTTTTTTTTTTTAGAATTTCTGAAGCAAGAACTTTCACAGTGCTTTTATTCTGATTTTCATTTAAATTTTCCCTAGGTTTATCTGGTATTAGTTTCTGCACTACAGCTCTAAACATATGTTACCTACATACTTCATTGGAGCCCTTTTCTAAGATACATTATTCCTCTGAGGACGGAGATGACGTTATGTGTACTGAAATGTATTTCAACAATCTTTAGTAATAATATTTTATATTTTTCAGTTTGGTTTATTCTTTTCTAAACTGTCATTTAAGTTTGGACACACTGATGCAGTACTTCCATGGTTCTATCTTTGTATTTTCCTCCTTCTTTACTTATAATTTCCAATGATAAATTAGTAGTTTATAATTTATAGTCTCTGTACTTATTGTTTTTTCCTATTTTTTGAGTGTTGATCTTCCATTTCCTCCATTTGATTTTTTGTTATCACTAACTTACCTTTGGAATCTTTAGAGACTCCCTTCTTTTTATTTTTTGTAGTCATCTTTATCTTCCTTTAGAATTTTCTTGTCTTGTTCAAGATTGTTTTTAATTTTTTCTCTCTGCGTTACTTTACTCTCTGTATTACTTTCACTCAATCAGTCCGTTATCTTAACTCGCCTTTTTTTAGAGCACGTTAGACTCTCATGTTCATGTATCAACAGCATAGTTGTACATCCTTTCACTATTGAGTTAACCTTTCATTGTGTAGTTTAATATTTTTTGTGAAATAGATTTCTCTATTTGATTCTTTTTTCTGAAATGCTTTGCTTCGGATTCTGAATTTAATGTGTTCCAAAGTAAATGCACCGTACCGTACGCAACTGTCAATCATGCAGGATTGGGTCACCGTTCACAATTTCATTATATTTATATGGTATCTTATTTTGTTTTACTTTTACTTTTTAATTTGGGTATTTGTTTTTCCTTTTTACTGCATACGCTGCTTGATTCGTTTTTTTTAACTTTTCTCTTGCACTTTTATTCCAGCATTGCTTCCTTCTTTTTCATAATATCGGCTTACTCATTGCGAAAAACTAAAATAAAATATAAGCCAAGATGCGATACAATTATTACAGCACCGCTCACAATCACTCCCCTTATGTGGAACAACATTTTCACATATTTTAATTAGTTAAGAATTGTCAGTTATTTAAACAACCAATTTTAATTAGTTGTTCACTTATTGTTGGGTCATTCAGTGGAATAATGCGTGCATTTAATATTGAAGATGCTACGTACAATATGCCTATCGCTAATGTTAATATTGAAATATAACGGTTCAACTGTAAACTGGCTTCAGAACCAGAAATCCACATGTCTAGCATTTTCCCCTAACAACATTTAAGTTTCCCCCACCAATAAATTCAGAATAAAGGGTTCTATAATGAGAATGGGAACTCCACTGTTCACAGCAAAGCAATTGAGATATTTCTGCCAAAGCTTTACTTTACTTGTAACTACTGTCTAGGAAGTTATGTGTTGATACACTTATGGTCATTACAAATTAATCACTGATCCACTCAGTGATTTAAACTTCATTACCTAACGATTCCTAAAAATTAATTTTATGTTTGTTTTAAACTTATTGTGTGTTAAGCTATTTTGTAATACAATAAACAATCACAATTTGTTGACTAAAATGGATATTTATCTTCTATCGTTAATGTTCTTAAAACTAGTTGTTAACTGTGCTCATGCTGTTGTAAATGTAGGGAAAGTTATGTGGGGACAGTAATGAAGGGATCAGTAATGACTTATCTCTGCTGTAAAAAAAGCTATAAAATTATGATAGTTCTTACTTTCGGCAAATCTGATGTTACATTTTGATAAATACATATACCTATTACAGCAGAAATTATTTCTTGTAATTTTTGTTCATAACACGTGTCCTAAATAGGCCAAGGTCAGTAGATAAATATAAGTTCCTCACATAGATTAAAATATAAACAATAACCTGCAACAAACTCATAAGAAATAATTATTTGCCATGTGTTATTTTAACTGAAACAAAGATGTCTGCACAACATTACATAATATTTGTTAACCCACTATTTCTCTCAAGAAAATTATTGTAGCCTATAGATCGTACACGATAAAAGTAAAATTTTAAGATTATAACAATTTTACGAATTCTTAGGCCGTTACTGCATTTAGTTCAACATTGACGTTATTACTTGAGAGGTTGAAAGTATATTACCAATGTATTTCCGTTTATTGTGATTATTTTTCTTTGCATGAAATTTTGCGGTACTCACGAGGTAGCAATTATCGTAAATGATAAAATTCTACCTAGTTATGTTACGGTCAGTGTTATATCAGTTTTATACAGTGCTGTGTAGAGAGTGACTTGGAATACTGTTGTGGCAAAGTACAGAGCACCCGATGGCGATATTCTAACATTTGTCAGAAGGCCAGCTAGTTTTAGATATGAGCAAAGTGTTGAGTTCGTCTCTGTTAACGTTTTTATTACATTTGTGTAGAATAACATTCATATATACAGTAAACTACTTTAGAACTAAATTGTTTTTACATTTCAGATACAAAGGGAAGGTGAGCAAATACATGCTGTAATTAAGATGAAATATTTTGAAAATATTAGTAGTGATATTCCTTTTATATTAACGGGATTGTTAGATGTAAG
Source organism: Medauroidea extradentata (assembly GCA_003012365.1). Classification (NCBI taxonomy): domain Eukaryota; kingdom Metazoa; phylum Arthropoda; class Insecta; order Phasmatodea; family Phasmatidae; genus Medauroidea; species Medauroidea extradentata. Next base: position 8,627 of record PNEQ01069576.1, on the reverse strand, counting down.
TTAACCAACAGACAAACTGGACTCCTTAGACCCGTTCTACAGTGACACACAAGCGTACGTATCCTCGAAATGAAAACGTAAGACACTCCGAGTTCGTTATACAGTACGACGCAAGTGGACACAGATACACATCCGCCAACGTAAGAGAGATGGGCAATGCCGAACTCAAACGAGCTGAAAGAATGCACGCGTAGTTGTCTTGCGTTTCCATGTCACTATATAACGGGCCTAAATAGTATGAACGTATGGGTAAGACGATAATTACCATTTTAGAGGGAAAAAATGTTAGGCATAACTAAGTTAAAAAACAATAGCTAGGACTAGGCCATATGGCTAATTATGATGAAATAACTCTCGCAGGCGTTGACAAAGCCTGCCCAAATTAAACAGAAATTGATTCAGGTTTATATTGCCACATATAATTAAATATTGGAAGGTATCTCTTTTCAAAATCAGATTATTAGAATCAAAATTTAAATTTATTTAGTCTTAAAAATCAAAATAATTTAACAAAACAAAATTTTAAGATTCATAAATTGTAAGATTTTCCAATATTAATACGTAACTTCATAGTAAATGGTCTATTTGAATATGATGCACAAGTGGTTATTACCATAATTGAATAATTTTATTTCGTGTAGACCTAATTCTGACTGGTAACGTAAGTTATCTATCACACGTATAATAAAATTTTAATTCATCTTGGTAATTGAAATTACAGTGTGTCGTGGATTATTATAACATTTTTCTACAAATGTTAACATTTTCTATACGTATGTTTATGAAATTGAAATTTTTTAAAATATTTATTATGAAACCAAAGTTTGCTACAAGTTATAAAAATTTAATAAAATTAACATTGGTAACTGTTGCACCAAAACAATATATAAACACTTGTGACATTGGTGGTTATAGTGCAACACTGGTTGTGTTTGCTCAAATGTTTACTTGTCTGATTTCATTGTCTACAGCGTAATACACTAGTAAATAAAAGAATTAAGAACAAATTCCAAGTTAAATATATTTGTTTTATAATATCCTTTTGCAAAAATATATTCACTGTGTAAGTGTGTATGGACACAGAATTTACATCTATTAAGAAATGGTATAACAAAGCATTGCATATTCGTTCACACCTTCCCCCTTTCAGCATTAAACTCTTGCGAAGAAATACATATAAATAAATATATAACTGACTACTATTTTAAAAATTCATAAAATCTTAAGAACTAAATCCATTTTTTCTTTTAGTTAACTAGCAGTCTCCCGCGGCTTTGCTAGCGAGTATTATTCGTAACTGATAATATTTACTTTAATTGGAAAACCTCTTTGTACACAAGATTGGTACTTCAGTCATCAAGTGTTAGAATGTCCAAGCGGCTAGTTGAACTTATTCTACAGCAGGATAAGTAGCTATAGCTGTCCACGCGAAAAGCAGTCTTAAGTTCGTCCCTGCCACTAACAGCGACTTCGCCTGGGCCTTATTTGTAGTCCTGCCAATTTGAGGTTGTGGGATAACTACAGACACCTAAGGTAAGAGGTTAATCGAATGAAAAACATCTGTCTACCCTGTGCACAACCATTGGTGACAGTGCCCTCTATTATATATTTTCAAAATATTCACTTTAACTTTATTTGACAACACAAAGTTTCAGTGGGTAAAGGTTTCGCGGAAACGTATTTGGTGCCCCATACTTGAGATTTGTGGGATGATATATCGTTGGTTTACTGCCAAAAGGGACAAAGTCAAAATGAGATAAAATTATAAAAATGCTAGGAATATGTATATGTTGTTCACGAACAATTGCCCAAGTTTAAAGTATATTCGTCGTTTCGTACTGTTGTGTCACAGTATAGTAACATACCACATTTTTGTTAATATCTACAATTTAATACTGTTTTTAAATGAAATAGCATTTATGACTTAATCACTTTTGGCAATATACCGACGATATGTCAGCTGATATTGTAAAGGAACCGAAGTGGAAAGCGAACTGCAATTTTACCCCTTTTAAAGACTACATGTAAATTGCACTAATTCGATCTGCCTTGTAGTTTTTGTGTGTCAGAATTAAACGTTCGCACTCAGCTTTTAACGGAATTGGAGCCCAGAACCTCCCGGAATTTAGACCTGAGTAACAAACTGAACCGAACTTGTCGGTTTGACCGGCAAGTTTTTACGTCGCCCGAGAATTTTGGACACTTCAAATTTCCAGCTACTAAAATATTGACTTCATTTTACATCTGTATATTCTCCGCAGCTAAGTTTTCAACATTTTCACGTCAATAGAAACACTTACTTACCTTGTGCTCCAGCAATCCACTTGTATTAGTTCGGAACATTTTACGACGCAGTATGTAAACACGATGTTTCGCCTCCATAGACTAGATGTGAATTAAACAGAGACACAAATACAGGTAGAGCAGCTAGCCTCGTGCTACACTAGCGCTATCGAGCGACAACGGCGGAACCTCAAGAAATATTCCCGAGGACTGTGTTAATATAATTTTCCCGTGATATTGTGAATTTCTGAAGGGAATTGTTTATATAATTAATGTTGTTCTTAGCGAGATTTGTAATGTTTGTATTGTGTTTTCATTATGTTATTCCAGATGTCCTAGTAATAATTGATATATTGTAATTTAAAGGTCGTTGTCGCTCCGCCATGTTGGGCGGACTATTTCCAGTGATAATATTCATTCTCGCTTCTTGTATTTATACTCGTGTATTTGTAGTATCGGGGTTCAGTCGGCTTCCAGTGAAATGTAAGTGTTGCTTTGTTATTCGTTATTGTAAATTTGGAATGGGTTGTTATGCTGCAGGACTTGTAAATGATTAATTTGTGGCGCCTTGTTTAGTTTCGTGTTTATTATTTTCTTGAGTTGAAGTCCTGTAGCATAATGGCCCAAGTCCTAGTGCTTCGTTCGCGTCTTGTGTTGTTTGTTGTTGTTTCACCTTTTGCCTGGTATTTAAAGTTACTTTCGCGTACGGGATTCCAATAAGTAAATTAAAGTAAATATATTATTATTCAGTGTGACAGAAAGAGGGGCAGACATTTAAATATTTTGAGTTTTGTTCGTTTTTGGTTGATTAATAATTGCTGGCGTGTAATTTTCAAGGTTAGACATTTGCAGAGAATGTAAAATTATAGCAGATCATTTATAATATTTGGATTGAGTAATTTTCATGCACTGTGTGTGCCTGCATTGAAACTGTGTTAGGGTGATAGATATTGTATGCATACTACCGAGGTATGGGACTCGGTAGATTTTGCTGCTGTATGTGTTTTGGGGCGGTGTCCCCATGGTGTATGTGTGTTTCGGGGCGTGTGTCCCCCTGAAGTTTACCACCTATAAGTATAGGGGTTTTTTCAGACTTGTGGTCGTATTGTGTATTTGCTACTGAGGTATGGGACTCAGCATTGTTCTTTGTTATTGTTAAAGTTAGTTTCCTATAAGGATAGGGCTAGCACATTTGTAATATTTGTGTTTGTTTTTCGCTAC
>PNEQ01069575.1:13253-36920 GCA_003012365.1 Medauroidea extradentata | reverse complement strand
TCATACTTTCAGTTAATGTAACGGTTTATCGTATATTGTCTAAGGAAAACAGAAGACAGTGTCAGATACAGCCTATTATGTAGTTCGGTTAGACATGCATGTCTTTACGTAAATAATGATCTCTGAGACGCGATGTAGTAAATATAGGTTTAGATATATTTGCCGTTAAAAAGTTTGTTGCTTGATAGTGTATAGCGGAATATATATTTATATGTGGTGATTAAAAACTTGGGGCAATCAAGATTGGCTAGTGGTACCATTATTTAGCATTATTTCAACAACAATATGGCCGACTGAGCAATATGTTCTTTAGAACAAACAACCGTTATTATGTTAAGGGGTATGGAAAAACACAACTATCTGAAAATCTCTGCGCGATAGGTTTACGGATGTTAAAATAATTTTCAAATGAAAACGCGATTATTTTTTAATTCGATTACTATAGAGGCCGAGATATTACCACATTAAAAATTATAAAAATTACAGATTTCCATTTTTGTAGATTTTGTGGTTTCAACCCTTTATTTTTCTACAAACAGTTTTTAATTTTTTACTCGAAAGTAAAGCATACTGCCGCAAAGCTATATCAATTAACGTCCGCTGATAAAATATCTACTCGGCAATGAAATCTCGAATTTTGATGAGTAGTTCAGATTTTATTGATGATTGAGTATTTCAGTCATCAGTTCCACATCGTACCTTTCCATACCCCTTAATGAAACCGTTTGTAGAGTAATCAAAGTGATATGCTGTAGTTACTATATAAAATGTAAGACATCCTTATTTTAACTGCATAACGGTTCCTACATCAATCGACAAAACACTTATTTCTAATGGTAATTCCACTGCATGTCCGATGATTCTAATGTTCCAGGAGTTGTGAGTTATGCTTTTTCTTAGAACTTCTGGTGTATAAGAGAAGATTCCATCATTTTATCCTTTCAGTGGTGCTTCTTGAACCGACATTGATTCTTGAACGCTTTGTGACAGTAATACTGTTTACGTGAGTCAAGGATACTTCCTGCTAGCAGTGCCTGCAGCGTGTATTCTCAGTTCGTTTAGCTTGTTATCACTACCTCGTGGAGAATGTTGGTGACGACTGCTGGCCAAACAGAGAAGTATCTGTTTGCTTGCGGCATTCCACACAGGTAACGTAAGTTAGCATATGATGTGGCAGTGTAGGATGTTCTATTAATTCTTTTATTTTTCTTTTTGATGTTATATTCTTATATTAGACTAAAACTGTATAAATGAAGCTCCATTCATCTGGAAAAAAATATTATAGCATTGTGACCAGTTGGGTCAATGTCCAAAATATAATAGATATAAACTTTATTGTTTTCATCTTTATTGTTGATTACATTGCGCAGTACTTGTGTTCCAGTTAATTTTATGCGATTCGTTTTTTAATTTTATAATCATGCTGTCATTCAGTACTCTGCAAAAATAATTATACATTGAATCTTCATGTTCTTACTTAGGTCTATTTATGTAACAGAGGTTAGGTCGGTACAGGTTTATCTCCGTACAATTCAAGCATTCGCCTAGTGTTTTTGATTCCAGAACGAATATTTTTGAGATAAACTATGACTGTATGTACAAATTTATAGTTGAACTAAGTTGCGTTCCCAAGGAAAAACTCGATTCTGTCATCAAATTCGGTCATAGGAAGACAAGGTTGCCAACTAAGTTCCGCGTTACTTTTAGCAAGAAACTGCATAAATGAGTTTTTAATGACGCAGGGACATTCAACTCATGAAAACCTCATCATCTTCATGAATTCCGCATTTATATTTATAACCAAAATTTCTCTCTACCTTACCGAGTGAGGTGGCACAACAATAACACGTTGGACTTGCAATCGGGAGGACTCGGGTTCGAAAAACTACTTCAGACAGAAGGCGCATTTGCAGTAAGTGTTATCATGCGGTACAAAATTATTTCACTGTAAAGAACATCGTAAAATGTATAGGAAGTGATTAACCTGTTAAATTTACCACACCTCCATTTTGTAAATATGCAAACTTTTACAGTTGTTACAATACAAGTCTGGTAATTTAGTATACATTTACCTGTTTTATAAAAAGTTTAGGAGTGCTACCATGGCTGTCTGGGAAACCATTCTACCTACTTCTTGGCGCTCCTATATGCACGTGTGGCAAATTTACAAACTATTTTTAACAGTGTATTTTATATTTTCATGGAATAGTGTTAGCTTTGCAGACGGTTTTGTGAGTACAGTTTACTCTCACGAAATAATTTTAGCTCTCATAGTTTTCTCATAACTGTTCATCAAAGTCAAAATTTGAATGTTACGCTGCCATGCAAATAGCGATAATCAATTGACTCACTGAAATGAAATAATTCAGAGTGAAATAACGTACGATGGGCTACGTATCTTCACTTTTATAGACTCACAACGTAATATATTTAATCTTTGAAAAAAAAACTCCAAAAGTACAGGGAGGAAGTTGCAAATTCAACTATATTTAAAAATACAAATGTTGTTCACTGTGAGTTTATCTAACAAAAAAGTACAAAGACATTCCTTGCCATTTTAATAAAAAAAATCGTTTTATAGTGAAATGGCAAGGAATCACAATGCTTCTTCCTGTCAGCAGCTCTTCTTCAATCGCGCGCTGCACCACTCGGCTGTAGCCTACATCTTTAATTGTCAGTTGCGTGTGCAGTCATACATTGTAAACATTTATTTGTAAATTTTTCACACCTATGTGTACGAGTCAGAGGCGGGGGAAGGTATTCTTATGAAAAAGGGAGGAGGGGGCAGGATTGTTTACATAAATTAATCTTCAATTTTTTTCCCATAACGAATTATTAAAACCGAGGGGGGAGGTACGGGTGTCCTCCCCAGGGAGAATTGGGATTTTAGTGTGCAAATTGGTGCTATTTAAGTGGTTTTCGAGCTCAAATATTGAATATACAGCTGTCAGAAATGTTAAAATCTATAAATAGGGTGGGTACAAATGCCTATACTGTCCCACCCCTATGTTCTAGGGGAGGGACAGTGTCCCCCTGTCTACCCCCTCGTCAGCCGCATCTGATACGAGTGTTAAGAAAATAGGAGTGGTAGAATTGTTTCCCGTACAATCAATGGCAGTGGTCCTATACATGTTGAATTTTTACTGATGTCATCACATTTGAAAAGTAACAATGCTCTACATTTAACTGTTTGCAAGGTTAACTATGGTAACTGAACCATACTGTGTGTGTGGGTTAAAAACTTCCTAAACTGTTTAGGAAGTTTTTTACAGTGGAATAATTTGACTTCCTCCCACGTTCAAAAACATAGACAACCCTGTTTATTTGCTAGCATTGTTAAACGTGTTTACATTATTTTCTTTGGAGGAAACTCGACAGCCGACGATAATATAAATGCCTGAGTAACGAGTCTATGTCAGTTTGTGTCGGAGGCTATTGCAACAATCTTCTTCAACCTCTACACGTAAAATAATTTGACTCGCAGTTTTTTTTTTTGTTTACCAGAACTGGGAAGTAAGGTCGGGTGTAGATTGTCGCCCTGTTTATGAGATTACCCTCCTGAGTGTGCAGTTTCCCCCCAGAGGGTGTCTACAACCAGCAACTAGAGTTTCCCCAACCCTCACAACTTCCACCTTCCTCAGCCGAGACTCCAGAGAGGTACATTAGGCGATATGAGATTTTAATGTCGAGGCCGTCGTGATGCGCATGACCAGGCAGACAGGGAGGGTTTGAGGGGTGGCAAGAGAAGAGAGGGGGTAGGGGGTACGTCATAGTCAACTGCGCGAGATTGCGCTTAACTATTTATGGCACTTTAAGAGCCTCGCCAGGCGTGAAAAAGAAGCCCGCGAGAAGATGTCACGAGTGGCAGACTCCCTCTCTTCCCGTCCAACCCTGCATCAGCCTTATTCGTGCCCTCCCCTAACCTTCTCTCGTTGGAGCTGTCGCCGGTAAGAGCCCAGGGTATTTGCGAACAGCCCTCTTGGACAACACCTGCCTGCCGTCGTTAGGTGACGCTGTGTTGGAGATAGCGAGGGCCACGACTGCAAGACGCAAAGCGGGAGAAACTTGTGCAAGGGAAGTGGAGTCATGGGCCGTGGTAGACAGCAATTTTCATCGTCATTTTTCAATTTTTGTATTTGTACTATAATTTTTTTCTTATTGTAAATACAAATTGTAACTTAATTTCGCCCGTATGTAATTTATTTATCAGTCACAGTTACGGTTTTAAGGACGGCACTAAAATCAAATCACATACAAAACTGAAAAAAAAAAAAAAAATTCACAGTGAATACCGATGTTGCAAGCTACAATGCCTCCTACATAAGACCACAAAATAACTTTTTTGTATTTTTTTTTAATTCTTGAATTTTTAAAATTTTTATTTCAAATTTTAGAATTTTTATTTAAATTCAAAGATAATTTATTTTTTGTTCTTATTTAAGAGAACTAGTAGCCAACAACACCATTATGTACTGTGCATTTTTTCAGTTTGTTATGTAAGTTGGTTTTAATGTGGTCCTGAAAACAGTGATATGCAAATTTCGACTTTGACGAGCCATTATGTAAAAAATTATGATGCATAAAAAATTTCATAAGTGCACAATTTTGTCACAATTAATGTCTTTGATAAATAAATCTGGTACAAATAAAAAAAAATAAAATAAACGTCATTGTGAAAACTACTGTCTACAGTGACCTTAGATACATCTCTGTGCAGACCAAGTTATAAGGGTGCGACAGTGGCTTTAATTTCTTTACTGTAGTAAATGTTCCAATTGACACTTTCTATTAGCTGATTCAACGCGTCATCTGATTTTTTTTTTGTGCTTGAATAGGGAATGACTTGATTAATATCGAAGTACTGATAAGTTCGCATTGTTGAGTTAGTTAACAACATTTCTCGCAGTAATTTATCTTAATTAATTATTTTGGACATTTCACCTGCTCTCAAACAACAATATGCCTTGGTAGAGATACACGAGGGGTGGAAAGGGGCGTTGAGAGTTGGTCAGAGACTGTTTAAGGAACCGCCTCCGCATTCGCCAGAAGTTATTTTTAAAAACCCTGGAAAACCTAAATCAGGACGGCAGGAGACAGGGATCGAACACGAGTCCTACCGAATGCAGGGCGAGTGTTTTACCACTGCTTCACCAATCTCGCTGCGTTATTACCGAAATAAACATTTGTACTATCTGCTAGGTGCTGATTTATTAAATTAGCAGTGTAAGGTGAAAACAAAAGAAATTCAAACTATCGTCATTATACTGCCAAATTTACCGAGTCTTCCATAATAACACACTTAGAAATTTACAATTATAGGTTTCAGAACACTCTATGGTAAAAAAAACAACACAGGATGCATTATTCAGGATGACTCGGGTTCGATGTACGGTCCGACCATCCTGATTTCAGTTTCCTATGGTTTTCCGGTCCATCTAGGCGAATGTTAAAATTTTTCCTACATTTAGGTCGTGAGCGATTCCTTCCACTTTTTATGTCTGACTGAGCCTACTAATCCGTTTCTAATGACTTTGCTATCGACAAGCCATTCAGCCACAATAGTTTATCAGAAGTCAAGGAATTTAGTTCTACAGTTACTTTTAGTTACTGTTCGCCCAGATGTATCCAGATGAAATGCTGCCTAAAATTTCAAATTAAAATATATGAAGGTGCGCTTGAAGTTTAGATTAATCTTTATAAAAGTGCTGTTTTTCGTCCGTATAACTTCGGTAACTACCAGTTTTAAAGCTATGAAGATCAATCCTAATTTTCAGGAGTCTTATTTACGTTATGATTTAATTCTCTTCTGGAAACAAGACAGGCTCAACAAAAAATAAATTAATATAAATACCCACATTTATACATACATTTTAATAAAACATGGACACACATGTCCTACCTTAAACTCGAACATGGCATTTGAAGACGTGGACATACAACTTACGTCTTCTCAGCAGTGGAACTAATGTATTTTGCGTACAATTTATATTTATTTATCTGAATGATGCAGAAGCAAACCGTAGAAATTAATGGGTTTGAAATATACATTAAAACAAATAAAACACCCGTTCGAGTGACTGTATTTATTAAGTGATGTTATATGTCCTAATATAAATTTAACAGTAACATATAACAGTCTCAATTACGGCAGAACAATACGCTAGTTTCGAACACTACTTTTATTTACTCGGCGAACCGAGTTTTGTGTTGTCCGAAACATGCGTTGCCAATCCTTACACCAGTTATTGTATTCTAAAGTTCATTTAGAAAAAAAAGGTATTAAATTTGCTCTAAGTTATTTATAAATCGTCGCAATATATTATTTTTATTAATTTATCTATTACAATAAAATTTTTTTGCTTGTGTCTCGAATGTGATATGCAAACTATAGTTTAGTCGAAAAACCTACCAAAAAAATATTTGAGGCAAGAATAACAAAGTTAATACAAGCATTTATGTATTGTACACCAACCAGCTTCATAAATATTCAACGCTAGTTTAAACACTGTCATTAATAACACTCTCCGGTTCTTAGCAAAATAATGGGTGATAATGATCCTAACGGATGAATTTTGACGATGTAAATCCACTGGAGGATGGTAAATCACTTTACATTCTGTTGACCTTAACGTCAGCTCGAATGTCTCCAGCGATCTTGATAGAAGAGATTTGAGGATCCCCGCGTGAATTAATTCCATCGGTGACTACTCCCTTCTGGACGGCAGGAAGGCGGCCGAGCGAAAAGCCGTAAGCCGAGCGTCGCTGTGTCTGCGCGGGCGTCGCGGCGCCGTGATTCACATCACTACTAAGACCATAATCTTCCTAGAGTGGCGACCCTCGTCTCATCTCCCGCTGACGAGTAATTGGTTATGACAGAGGTAAGTCCCCGTGACGGTAATCCTATTTCTGCACATCGTCCTTTCCTCTCTCTTCGCCCCTCGGTTGCCGCATCTCTCACGTCTTCCGCATCCCTGGTCCCCGCCCTGCTCTGTCCCCTGTGAGAGCGAACAACGGGTATCGTGTCGTGTAGGAAACAAGAACATCGCTTCACAAGAGCTGAAATAAATTCACCTCTGTCATGAACTCCGACGTTAATCCAAGATACAACTTGGCTGTCTTGTTGTCCTCGGATGAACTACACGAATTAATGTATCGTTATATTAGCATCGCTCATTATTTTTCTTGTGCTATAATATATATTCTCAAGTGTTTTTGTAATGTTATAATACAGTAGCACATTTTATAATCATGTAAAGAAACACGGCAAATTGTAAACCGGCCTAATGCTGAACTTTGTTCATGTATAAATAAATAAAAATAAAATAAAAATGGAGGGTAGTTTTAAAGAACTTATTTGATTATGCTTATTTATTTATTTATATTTTATCGTGTGCATTTTGCGTGTTCGCCAAGGAAAAGTATCGAGAGCTGGACTCTCCTCTTTTCTTAAGATTAGTTATTTTCGCATAATAAAATAATGGTGTGATAAATCGGAAATGACTCTTAATATTTACATTTCATTTAAGTTTAGCTGCGTGTTATTTGACTAATTTGGCTCTAGGTGTTATCTAGTCTTTAGTGCACGGTGAGAGATAGTTATTATGTTAACTTTTAATTAACTTACGCATTTCAGTTTTACGCATTACTATTTCGAACAAAACGTCCGTAATGAACTGTGAGATAATTCCCTAAGTCCCTAATAAAATATATTCAAATAAATCTTGCCAAATTTTGAATTAGGAAGAAATGAAGAAAAATCCTGTATGATAGTGACACATTCCCGGCATTCATCTAAAAGAATGCGAGGAAATTGTTCACAACTGCGCAATCTTGCTTCGTCACATGAGGAAATGTGATTGGCATTCTTGTAGTACGTACGGTTTTCTCGGGGTACTGCTTTTACTTCATCTGTTCCTCATCTACTCCTACCTCGTCCATAATTCTGGTTGGTCGAAAATACACGGTAAGGCAGATGTGTACTCAGCGCCAACCTACAAGTTGACAGTGTGTGATGGCGTGAAGAACAGGGAAATGTTTATCTGTATATATGGGTCTGTTATGTTTTGTTGGTAAAATAATTATGTATGCAATGTACGCGAATAATGTATACAAAAAGCAGGACAGCTGTAATCACTACAGAGTACTGCAACAGAACCAACCACAAAAAAGTTTATAATCCCGGAGGAATTCAGTTGTTTTCTGTTGTTCGTTCTGCAACAGTAAAGTTCAACTGTCCTGTTGTTTTCATATATACAATTCTTATGATCATAACAAGAAACTAATTTTGATTACTAACTAAGCATAAACAATGGCTCACGGCAACAAAACCATACATTCTTATAATCCTCTCACAACACATTTTCAAAGCATTTTATCACCGCACATCCTAATTAATTAAACGCCTGTGGACTGAACATTCACACTGAGAAAAAATATTTGTTGGTGCAAACAAAATTTGTTTGAATCAACCAAATCATATGTTTGTATAGGGGCAATTAGATATTTGTTTGCTCGTACCAAATTATTTTGTTCCTTCGATTTGTTTGAGGCAAATGGTTGTATTTTGTTAACAGTACAAAATATTTAGCTGGTGATATAATATTTCATTGGACATATTAAATGCACATGCAATATTTTAAGAAGTAAAATTATTTTTTTATAAATTAAAAAAAATTTCGGAAATTAAAAAAAAAAAATTAAAAAGTACGGATTGGCCGGGATTTGATGCATTAACACTTGACTTACCGCTTTCTATTCATGACCTAACCAACTTTTTTTTTTATTTTAAAAAATGTTAGGCTCCTTGGCGAGGTCGCAACATCGCCAACGAGCCAAACCCCCCCCCCCCCCCTTTTTACAGCTGTAGTATTTGACAATTCCCAAGTTGTGACAGTATTTTGTGACTCTGACAATTGAAAAGACGCTAACGGACAAACACAAACTGTACACCCAGCCAGACCTGGGAATCGAACCCAGAACCCCTCATATCCAAGTCGGTCGCTCAACCAACTTTTTTTTATTTAAAATTTTTCTTTTATAAAATGTCTTGTCGCACAAGCTTATATTTTGAAAGTTGAGGTAAACAGTGTTCGCCATCTTATCGCTCACGCACGCCAGTCGGCCTCCTTCCACAAGTCAACCAAATGGATACAGTTTCGCCAACAAAATCATTTAGTCCATCGAAAAAAATTGCGAGTTCAAAGCACATCACTTATAACTAACAATATTATTTAGTTGACAAGTTGTAACGAGTTGTTTGTTTACACAAAATATTTATTTGACGTCCTGAAGTAACCAAATATATGTTTGGCACAAACAAAGTGCGTTTAAATGAATAATTTGGTCCAGGGAAGTAGTTAAATTTGTTTGGAGGACCGAGGCTGTGTCTTACCAACAAAATATTGTTTAGCTGAAGCAAATATGACCCAAACAAATATATTTAGTATAATGAAACAATTCTTTCTCTCAGTGCACATTCCGAGAGTCTGTGAGAGCTGCATGTCTAGCATGTAAAAATCGGTTTGAGGATTTTCAGTTTGGCCTTGGTTTATTTCTGCCCACCGTGTACGTTTCCAGCGGCACAGGTAAAATGTTATATACCAACCATTTAGTGTCTATAATCTATGCTTTGATTAAGTGAAGATGTGGGTTTACTACAATAGCAAATATGGGCTTTCTTCGCAAAATGTGTAAAACGAAAAGGAATCAAGTTCAAAGCCAACTAAATTATAAATAACCTCAAAACTGATATGCTTTTGGTGATTCGTTGTGAAAACTGCTAGGGATTGTTTCCGTAAAAATTTGCGAAATCACAGGCACGAATTTTTTTAGGCTTGAATTTCAAACATGCTCACTTAAACCCGAAGAAAGTATAAATTTAGTGGGGCAGTATCGTGTTTGTAATCACCTCGCGTAAACCTAAGTGCGAAATCGAAACAGACCGAATAATTAAAAGGTAGTGCAGTTTAATGAAAACAAGTGGGAAACAGCTTCATCGTGATGGGACAGAGCGGGTTTTGAACTCACGGATATTCGCTGGTTTAACAGTAGTTTATACTGGTTTACTGTGGATGACTGATTTATGAGGGACTGATTCCTTGCGCGCGTACCGTTAATTCGCCAATTACCAGTAGCTTATTGACCGATGTTGCGGTTAAAGCCTATTCATGGTTAAGTTTCGGTTTCAGTCACCGCCCGTATTGGATTATTTCATTTTTCTCTGTTATGAAAGGGGACAGAGCTATAAGGGTCACCTTGAAGCGTCCATAAAATGCCGCATCATCACTACAAGCCAAGCCCTGAAATAGCGCTCAAGATTCCCGCCCGTTCAATTTTTACTATGGGAACTAAAGCGGCGACCACATAATTATATCAGTGGAAAGTCTGTAGCAAAGAAGTTAATTGTACGTTTCTATGTTAGTTACTCTTATAGGTGGTTTGGAATAAAGTGAGCACTCAAAAAAAGCCCTGCTAAATTTATATTTTCAGCCAATTCGTATATTTCCGCGCGTAACGACTAACGACGGGAAATATCTAGCCTCTCTGGACACTTCACTTGATGTTTGCGTGTGTAAGATAAATTGTGCAGTCTGTAGAAATCCATAGTTTGACAAAAAATATTATTTTTACTATATATTACACAATTAAGTCGAATTGGGTAGATTTTACTTTAGTATTCTTTAATTTTTATAGGAAAATACACGGAACTACATTCGCCAATTCGCTACCAACCTCATAACGAGTATGGTATCAATATTTTTAATGTTGAATTACATGCAGTAACGGCTAGTGGCTTTTTTCGAACGTTAAATATTTAATGCTCAGTTTATCCCGAACGACCTATACATACAGTTAGTACATTTAAAGCAATGCAGTCTGAAAAGGCAGTTGTTAGCTACGTTAGAGGGCTTCAATAGTATTTGTAATGTGCATGGTGTGTTTTGACAAGACATTCCGCCCTTGTCCGAAACGTGTTTTCATTCAGTATATTGGCGCAATGAGTTCACATGGAATACTTTCGTAAATAAACATATTTATGAACACACATATTGTGCTCGTGGTCGGCACCACCATTAATTGTAAAAGTAACGCAGTGCACGACATGACGGTGCTTCTATCTTCTTCTTGCCTTTCATTGCATGTCGCTAGACTTTCTGCTTGTGCTATTTAAGAAATCACACCCCCCGGCCCTTTTCCAACAGCATTTGTATTGCTTCTAGTTCAATCGGACGAAGCTCTGTACACAGTTCGGCGACCATCTTAAAGGGCATGGAAAGGTAATATTTCAAACGAACTACTGCAATACTAAATCGTATATAAAATCTGAACTGCTCGTCATAACCCGGTGGAAATTTTTTATTGAGTAGATATACTTTCAGCGGACGATTATTTATACAGCAATGGGTGATAGAATGCTTTGCTTTCGAGTAAAAAGTTTTAAATTGTATTTAGAAACATAAGGGGTTGAAACGATAAAAATGAAAACTGTAATTTATATAATTTTGAGTACCTACGCTAATATCCAATTTAAAAAATATTCGCGTTTTAATTTTAAAATAGTTCTAACATCCGTAGATCTCTCGCGCAGAGGTTTTCGGAGAATAAAGTTATTGTAAAATTGAAACGTGAATATTTTTTTAAATTTGGTTATTATAGAGTCCCGGATATTATCGCACCAAGAATGATAAAAAAATACAGTTTTCCACTTTTATGGATTTTGTAATTTCAGTCATTTATTTTTCTAAGTACTGTTATTTATTTTTTACTCGAAAGCAAAGCATAGGGCATGCCACCGTCCAGTGCTATACATGAAATGTACGTCTGCAAATAGAATATCTACTCGGCAAAAAATTCCCGTCGAATTATGAAGAGCAGTTTAGATTTTATCAACGATTTAGTATTCCAGTCGCTCGAATCTTACCTTAAGATCTTGCTAGGCTGTTTTTTTTCATATAGGAAAAACTAACTCAATCTGTCTTTAGTACAATGCTGTGAAAACATTCAAGACTGTGTGAAGTTTTACAGCTTTTTGCAAAATTATGCATAGTTAACCAGCAAAAAAATAGTTTGATTGATATTGACTTGTTTTTATAATAAATTTTATGATAATTTAGATTCCCAAATTCAATAATAATAATAATAATAATTACAATAATAATAACAAGAAGAACTGGAAAGTTCATTGTAACGAAACAAATTTTAGGTTTAAATAAGTAGACACGTGTGTCAACATAATGTAGCGATTCTTCGATATCAGCATTAAGTTGTTTGAAAAAATACCACCGAAATCGATTTTTGAAAGAACTGTGCGATGGGAGTGCATGAATGGATTTAGTTGCTTAGACATACTCCATTGCGAAATAAATGCTTATTGAAGTTTTTCTATTATTTTTTTAAGTTTTCTTCGAGAGTCATTCATTTTGCATTGGAGTATGGCCAAGCAACTAAATCCATTCAGTATCGAAATAATTGTAAATCTAACCGGCTTGGTCTGTAGATGTCTCCCTACTAGTGAAGTGTTTGTAAGTTGAGAACACTTCCCCATACCTTGTGTCTCGCTAGCAGGGACCACAAGTGAACTCGCGCGCCTCTCGCCGTGTTAATACCCGCACACATGCCGCTACGTCGGGGGGGGCTGTGGCCGCGTTTGACGGTGAACGGGGAGGGGGAGGGGGTGCTACTGCGACGCGCATCTGCCAAGCGGCGTCGTCGCCAACCCCCGCAGAGTAGCGAGGCGTCTCCCGTCTCCGCCGCTGTAATTAAAGCCTGCGGAGGCGCCCTTTTGCCACTTGAAACTATCTCAAACATGGCGGCGTCACTTAATTAATTAACTAACTGTGGGAGGACGGTGGGAGGGGTTTTGCGGGCGTCGGGAAGTGGCTGAGATGTTGCTGCGAGATGAGAACGCGAGACAAGGGGTGGGTTTTCAGAGGAAGGGGTGATAGGGGTTGGAGGGAGAAGAGGTCGGCGTCGGACGGAGTAGCTTGGCAGCAGGCCCGGACCCTCCGCGACAAAAGTGCTCGAAATAATTGCCCGAGTTTGTGACGACTTAGCGCAGTCCTCCGGCCGGGCGCGCCAAATTTATCGCCTCCCCTCCATTGTACGTGACGTCGCTGTGTAATGAGGGGCGTCTCGACGTTAATTTCGCGGCACGAGGTTACCGGATCCCGGCAATGCGGACCACAGAGATGTTAGCCCCCCTCCTTCCTTTCCCTTCAGAATAATTATTCTAAAACTTGGCATTCTTTACCTGAGGAACTTCAAAACCACATCAAACAGCTCCACGTTTTTATTTTTGCTGTTACAATGCGTTTAATGAAACGGACGCGAATATATAACGGATAAGGTACAGTGTTGCACATATACCAAAAATTACTTTACTTGAAAGAGAAACATTTCTCATACTCGATCATATTTTGCTTTGAATTAAGTACAATTTTGATACAAACTACTCAATTTTTGGACGGTGTTTTACGACACCTGGACTTTCATCATCGCGATTGTTTCTCCCTTGCATGGCACGGAATGCTTCGGAATATTTCAAACTAGCCTATCACTCAATTTCTTTACGTTTTTCTAGACATTTAATCTTAGTTTCAATTCGTCGTTTTCGAGTTACTCAGTCTATCTTGCTTGAAAGTTTTTCAGTTGTGAAGTAACGTAAGATGTGATTTTCAATACGTTTATTTACTACTATTATATGCAAAGTGTTTGAAAAATGTTAAGTAACAAATTTTACTGTGTATACATAGTCATTTTGACTGTTAGTATGTATTAAATTTTGAGAATGTGAATCGACTGCGTAAAAACCTTGAACTGAATACCTACGTTTTACTGAAATAGGAAAGTGCTGTGTTCATATTCATAGGAATATGGCGTGGAGAACGACGCTCATTATTGTAATCCAAGGATAGCCATATTGTTGTTGTTGTCAAAATAGCAGACACGTCTTAAAATTAACAATACATTTCAAATGCTCTCTTCAATGGATTACATAATTTTATTTATGGAAATCGTCCATGTCATTTATGCTTTTAAATTAATCGATAATGCATAAAAATAATAAAGAAGACAAAAAATTGGGCACTTGGAAAGTTAGGATTACTATAGGGACCCTAACTGTGAATTCCACCTTCATTGACACTTACCTATCAGATAAGGCCATATCTCTGCTGGAATATAAATTATTTTTATCAATGGCAGAAGTAGATAATCCGGAAGATATAGTGTTCTTACAGATTAGTTTACTGTAATGTGAATTTATTCGGTTCAGATACCCACGCTAAACTACCAAGCTAAACTAACACTACGTATCCATGTTATTTTTACAGAATCGTTTAAATTAGTAACTGATGCTCGTATTTGTATCGAAAAAAAATGTCGATCGAAGAGATAAAGTCGGGAACTTAAGTTACTTGGCTAGGCATGTGAGGAAAAGGGGCTAAAACAACTCGATATCCTGACTGAAGTATGCTTAGGAGATTTGCGATGATTGCGAAGTTGTGCTGGGGGGGGGGGGGGGTTCACTCATATTTGTTTAGTATTTATTGCTATTTCAATAATAATAATGATAATAATAAGTTATTTTCAGCCAAATTGGAATTGGTGACATCTAGAGTTCTTGTAAATGAACTTATGTCATTTTTGCACTGCAAAAACGAGACGTTTGTTTTAACAAAAAGTAAGCATATGGAATTGTTCATGGAAATTTCATAGTAATTTTATGTACTATTTACTTGTTTATTTTGAGTTAAAAACTCATTTGATAGTCATTTCGAATACTGAGATGTGTTTCAAGTATTTTTGTGTAATTATATTTCGTATATTAAAACTTAATTTTTCCGTTCCAAACTATTGAAGCTCGGGGATCGTTTACTCGACAGATATGTAACATTCTTATTGTAAGTGTAATGAAGTTGGAGTCGGCAAGTAGTTTTCTTGAGCGCTGAACCAAACATTTGAAAAATATTGATTAACATAATTGGGGGAAGAGTTAATTTCATCCAAGAAACTAAAATCAGTCATAATAATTTGGTATTTGAATCCCACTCGCCAAGACCCCAACCCAGCAATATTAAAATATTCCTAACATCCAGTTTACTCCAGTCCTGTGCCGCAGAGTATTTCCTCATTACAAGCTGGGAAATAACTTTTTTTTATTAATTAATGTAATTTATCATAACTAGCCCTAGGACCAATATTAAAATTTGGATTAAAGTTTAATTTTGTGAATTTCAAGTAAAACCAAGTAAGTGAAGTCGTTTTATGAACAATAACTAATTTTAAAACATTTTTATCCCTAGCTAAAGACAGTATCTGGTTATTTAATTTCCTTTTATTTTCTTCCATTTGATTTAGTGTATGACCTCATAAGATTCTGAATAATGTTACTTTTCTTTTGTCCTCAATATTAAGATGTTAATAAAATTTTATTTTAAACTATTTTTTATGGATGAGTTCTTATTTGAACAGTATCCAGCGGAACCCCATATGGAAAATTGAAACTCTAATAGATTTACATACATTAATTTTATTTTAACAACATTTTCCTGATGTTAAACTTTTTGTATCTTTGTTGTTGTGGTATGTGTGTTCTTCAGGAGTATACTAGTCAATCGAATGGTAAGTATCCTCGAACTGACTGCACAATGTAAAACACCTTTATCATTTTCGACTAAATTTACCCTGCAGCAGTACCCGCTGAGTGTTTCACACTTCACAATAGCAGGACGCATTACAATAGCAATGCAAAACATATAATAAATAAAAAATTCAATTATATTCTTGATGATCAAACACTCATTTTACACACGCTTCTAAGCAGTATCATTTACATTTTTCTCTATGTCTATGTTTTACACGGGAATTTTCATTGTTATCTATATTTTAGTAACTGTCAATTAATTACTGTAAATTCTAGTTTAGTTGCAAAAAAATTGTCATCAGGTTTTGATACTTGCCATTTTGTTGTGGTTTCATACATCATACATTTTTTAATGTTTAAAGCATTTCATAGTTGTTAGTGAAACTAGTTTAATTATAGTAATTTTTGGTAAGTTTAGTTTATTGTTGTATTTTTTTGTAGTAATTTTTTATGGTATTCTGTATTAATTGTATAGATGTGATTAAATGTGTGCGGATGAGGATATCTTAACTTCATCACAAATAAATTCATTCATAATAATAAGTTCTAAATTGCGAAGTAATGGAAATTACATAATGTAGGCAGTTGAGTGGTTTTAATTCTGGGAGTTCGTGAGGCAGGTTTAGTGGCATTTGTACCGCGTAGATCTGAGCGATGAAAGCTTTGTTTAGTGGGGATGACAGTCAGGCAACCTGAACTGCTATTAATTCACCCGGCACTTCAGTCGCATTATGGATTACTGGTGCCCTTTGTCCGCCCCTCCAAACCCCGCTGACACCAGCCCTATTCTGGCACGTACGGTCCCTGGCCTGTATGCAACCGCATCGACACGCGCGTGCAAGTGATTGCGGTTTGCAGCAGCCCCAGGCGCTATGACTATTGCTGCAAAGTCGCTATGCTTCACGAAACGTTTTGGGCACATCTTCTCTGCGTGCATTCAACAGAATTGTAAGGTCAATGCTAATTTAACTATTGTGGTTATAAACGCAATTTGTTGGCTTTTTTTTAGCTCTTTAAGCAAAAATAATAAGTATAAAAGATGTAATAAAAACGCGTATAAAATTCTCGTCATTAAAATCCCATATACGAGCGTACTAAATGTTCACCCTCGTAATGTGCACTTGTACTTGATTGCCACACTATAAGTAATGACAAACTACCATTCTTATATCTGCATATCAATAAAACATAGTGAAAGAAAAAGATGGATGGGGCAAAGACAGGGAGGAAAAAAAGAGAGAGGAAATGAACAGAATGAAGAGATAAAAGAAACGAGAGAGAGAATTAGGGAGAAAGGGAAAGAGAGAATTGGGGAAGAGAGAGGTAGGAGTGAGAAGGTGGGGCGAAGGTGAAAAAAATTTAATAGTTTTACTAAGAGATGAACGCAGTGCTTGATATTATTACAAGACCAACTGACCATACATACATTTATAATAATATATTAAACATACACAGTTTATCGTACTGTACTATTGTGGACATACACTATTGCAAAATGATGTCGTCCCAGAAATCTTAGAATGAGACTGAGGGAAAAAAAACGAAAAACGAAAAAATGAGAAAACAAGCCTAGTTTAGCTGTAGTCAAAACATCCATAAATAAAAACAACAGTACATGAAAGATCCCATAAATAATTAGTCAACAACAAATAAAGGAAAATAAAATGAACATCTAAAAACAAAAGTCGAAACACAAAATAAAACAATATGTAAAAACTCAGGACAATAGTCTAACCATTCGGCCATTGTTGTCCCCTAGTTTATAGAAAAATTGTTTTTTATTGGCATGGTTTAAAAAAAATTGTCGAACAGACTTTCACTGTGTTATGTATGACATTTAGGCAAAAGTATGTGATTTTTTTTTTCATCTTAATTCCTGCGCAGGGTCAAGTACACGGAGTTGATTAAGTACGACGTGTGCTGGCTGTACTACCCAAAAAATTTGTGTCATTCACGGAAAGCCTGGAAATGGATCTAAATTTTGAGACAAGGGGCTGGAGAAATGAGCGACTGAGAAACCAGGGAGAAGGAAGGAATCTAAGAGAGTAGCACGAGGAAACTCTCAACTGCATAGTTTCTTACGTCCCTCTTGTTAAGGTTGTCGTCTGCTGAGGCGCCCCGAGCGTCGTGCAGACATTCTGTCGTTACGATACTATCGAAAGCTGTCCAGCGTGTGCATGTGATATCTGCTTGGAAGTAACGTTCAAAGTAGGTTTCAAATTTATTCATCCATTTCAGGTTCACCACTATTCACTAAGGCACATTTTATGAGGTCCGAATTAGGTGAAAATGGGTGTTTTGCGGTCCTTTTTAGGTGTGAAATTTTTGGCGCGCTGTATTTTAAAATATATATAGGCGTGTACAATACACATTTAACGTTAAGGCCATGATCTCCCCTTTATTTCAAACAATTGCAAATAACTCAAATATTTTTTAACCAAATGCTTTGAAAAATTTTTAGAAAGTGTACAGTCATACGATACAAAATTTTACCAGACCGTTTTTTTTTAAATTATGTATCGTTTGAGAGAAAAAAATATTTTGCTTCATTTTGGCTTATTTTCACAACAAAATGTGTACTATTTCGGGGGCAAAAATCTAAAAATCAGTTTGGTGTATTGCAACAGAAAAATTCGTATAAAAACGTTGATATATAAGTGTTAAAACTGACAAAGGAATTTTTTATATGTGTATTAATTTGCGTTACAAAATATATTTTTGAAACCACTGATAAACTAGGGAGCGAGGCCTTAATTTTACGATATAGAATTATAAGTAGAGATTACAGTGTAGTGCGAAAATGTTTTGTGTCAACATACCCTTGAAAACACCGTAGTTAATTGTAACACGTATGATTGGATGATGTACGTTTGACACAGCGTACCTATCTGCAGACCAATAACAGGCATAACATATTACAATAAAGGGATACTTATTGGCTCATTAAAATAGTACAACATCTTTACGTACAAGAGAAAGCCGGCAATCTTATAATAAGTTGAACGTACGTTGAAACCCAGCAGACAAACAAGTTTCCCCGCTATAAAACATAGAGGCTAGGGTGAGGCGTGATGTGTGTTCTATGTCGTCCTTATCGCTCCCGCACTTCTAGGCCTCGAACACGCAAAATACGCTCATCCACGCGACCACCTTAACAGGGAAATCATCGTTTGAATAAATCCCGTTTAAGGCGGGATCTCACCCCACGTGTTAAAATAATTAGTTTTTCATATTTTCAAACACTGAAAAAAATAGGTCAACACAAAATATTTTGTCATTATGGACCTTACCAAATTTTTTTGTGGAGACAACAAAAATTTATTGCTGTTCCCAATAACGTTTTGAAGTGACTACATAAAAAATTTTGTAACCACTACAAAATTATTTCGTGAGAATTATTTTGACAAAACATTTTGTAGCCACTACAAAACAGTTTTTTTTCTGTGAAATGTTTTCGTGATGGAATGGTAGATTTCACTCATGTCTAACAACGGGCATTTTAACTTTCATAGATAAGAATAAACATTTCGCTACAGGACGTTCAAAATCCTATGAGGACACGTAGTATTGTTTTAAAATTAATATATCATCATTAACTAATAGTCTCATAAAGGCGAGTCGACCACGGGACGACAGCTTACCAGTTCATAGAACTACTTCACTTAAACATGTTCAGTTTTGTGTAGCAGTTACACGAACTACGAACGAGTTTAGATCGCAGTCTCTTCCCGTTCACAGTAAACTGGTTTCATACGTAGTTTCTAATGACATATCTTCGATATTTCTCACCTATTGGCTGCTTGGAGTAACGATCTGAGTAACAGGCTGATGTTCGGTCCAAAATTTTGCACTCGTTAAATTATATAAACTTTTAGGTGTAAAATATTCATATCCCCTTTACACACACACAGCATAAATGCAGCTAGATGCAGTATGATAGTTATAAAGTCACGAATTTTGAGTGAAAATGTGATAATAATTAAATTTGGTACATTTCAGATTCCAAGATTGTTGAGGTTAGAAAATTCGTTGCGTTTGTTCTGTTTAGTCGTGTAACCTCGTAAACATGTTTACATTTAAACACGATCAAACATGGCTGCCGAATGTATTTAACAAAACAAGTTTAAGACCTCTAGTATGACCATAGTCTTAGGCCGAATTTACACATTGGCCCAACGCCCGACCTTGGAAGGAATCGACCAACGTGTAACTGGTGCTTGGCCGATCGTAGAATGTTGGCTATATGTTGGAAGCATTGGTCATTCATTGTCGGTTTTTTGCCCAATGTCATAGGGATTGGCGTTAGCATTGGCGTCCACTTGAACTTTGTTTACATATTGTGGTATGCATTGGTGTCGGTTGTTTTCGTTGATTCGGAGTTTGAACGGAAAATTAATACTTAAAATGTGGCAACGTGTGCATGGAAAAGGATAAAATATTTTCCTGTCTGTATTCTACAAATGTATACACAGCATAAAAGTTATTGCAGCAACTGCCACGTCCATTCTTATCCTCAATTGCATTTGCTCAAAATTATCTGTATAACAGGCCAAGCATGAATTGGATCAGTGTGTAAAGACGGCTGGTCATTCCTCTGCCATTAGCCTTTTTACCTCCAAGATTGGACCAGGCCAATATGTAAATCCGGCCTTAGAGTCTATGATTTAATTCACGTGTCTGGATCATCCGTTCTGCTCTGATAACCGAGGCCTCGGTTACACAGATATTCTCTCGCCTGGATGCGTAGTTAAGAACAGCTTAGTTTTTCCAGGTGCCAGCGAAATCTTCTATAGTGAAACAACTCAAACGGAGCGTCCTATTGTACTAACCGTGTTTGGCAGCTTCCATCGAACAGTGTGCACGATCTATAAATAATTGACGCATGACTAAGCGACAGTTCCCCCATTTGACCACCCTCTCCTATCCCGCCTTTCGCAGGTCTCGCTTTTCCGACAGGCATCAAATTGAAGCTAATAGCGGGCTGGTGACGGACTGTTCAAACAGGTCGCCTTTTTTTTTTAGATCGCAATCGATGGCACGGGTCTCCCGGCCATTTAGAGCAATTAGGTTTGTCAACAACGCCTACAGAAGCGGGACAGAATGCGATCTTAACCGTTGATCTGAAGGCCGGCGAGGTCTCTGGTGAGGGGAGGGGGAAGGAAAAGGTCCTTGGGGAGAGGGGTTGGGTGTAAAAGAAGGAGAGAGAGAGAGTAAGGGAGAGAGGTTACAAACAAGGTAGAGCGATCACGCCATTAGGAAGGCGATCGGACAAGGAAGGGCGCCCAGACGTCACGCTAGTAGTAGGCCGACGCTAGCTTTTCTGTCCCGGTCAATAGTTCAGCAAGACCACGGGCAACAACCATCTAACCGCCTTGTGACCACGCTAAGAGTCGTGGTTCACTGGACATGTCTGAGCCAGGATTTTGATGCACCAAACTTTGTCCTGTCTGCTCATATTTTTACGTGAGTTCTTACTGGAATGCATGACGTCGCCGGCAGCTATATTTAAATGTCTGCTTAAAAAATACTACCTTATTCATAAACCTTTTCTCAAGTTTCCACCATTCCAGAAAATTTAACAGTGATCAATGATTTTTTCTATTAATTGGCTTATCACTGCATATTTACAGTTATATTTACGGTACATAGCAATCTTACACTGTACAACGAAATGACTGATGTCTGTACTTATCACTGCTGCATGTTTTCAGTTAGGGTCAATCTGATTTTTTTATAGAGGGTAAAGGTTGGCAAACTTAGTACGTTCATGGGGCCACAGTTGGCTCAGTGGCTACAGCACACGAATCCCACCAAGGTGATCCGGGTTCGATTGACAGTGGGGTCGATCCTTGGATTTTCGTATGTGTGAATCCTGCCGGACGATTCCTCTGGTCAGCGGGTTTTCTCTGGGATCTCCCGTTCTCTCCCTTCATTCCGTCGCTGCTCCATACTCACATCATGCCTCCCCTCACCTCGCTAAATGCCTAGGTGTTAAGGACAAGCTCCCTAGTTTCCGCTTTTTTTTACTATATTAATTTTTTACACCTAAACCAAAGCAGATATCAAAAATATGTCTGGCAGTTTTGTTTAGTATCGTCTTCCCCATGTTGGCTGATTTTTTTGTAGGCAGTAAATACTGTAGTTTTGGCTAATTATGTAATTAACGATATTCTGGTTTATTGAGTTTTTAGTAAAAACAGTATAATTTTTTTGCTTTGAAAAATTAGTTATTACGGCAAAAACCATTTTAAACAAAACTACCTGACAGATTTTTGATATCTACTCTCGTTTAAACTTAAAAAAAAAAAAAATATTTCAAAAACAGTTGAAACTAAAGATAATGGTCTTAAGAGTGCGTGGTACATAATTCAACGCTAAAAGCAGTAATCTATAACTGTAGGTTTCTTGAAGCCAATTTGCGAAAATTCAACAAAAGTAATCCTAGACCATAGTTTTAGCCAACGTTTAAAACAAAATTGTTTCCAGTGTTACGAACTTCTGAGGCACAATCTCTGACGCCGAAACCTCGTGCATTTAACTGCGGCGGAAGAGATCGCGCGTAACGAATAAGTAATTCTGGATAAATTTTTACTCATAAAGTTGGTAAATACCATTATCTAGGATTGTCATTGAGTATTTTATCCATATTGGCTTCGAAAAAAAGCGTAGAAATCAATAGACGTTTTCAGCGTTTATTTATCTACCACGGACTCTTAAGCGCTACCAAAATCTCCTCACTCACTATTACGTTCACCCGTATTGAACTGCCTTTCTTCCCAGGCACAAGTCTGCCAACATGACATGGGGGATATTGTCGGATGTGGTGGCTGCACCTGCGTAGTCCTGACGCAGTGTCGTGGAAATACCATGAAGAGCTTTAACGTTGTGTAAATAGGGACAATCATGTAAATTACAATCATACTCAGTAGCTATACTGAACTGATGATGGCGAAAATAAAGGAACGAAATTTCGCCTTCAGCCATGTTTTACTTGAATTTAACTATTGAGTTTATCAAAACTATACGTACGAAAATCGTTAGTTCATGTATGTTTGGGATATAAATGGATACTCTTTGTTAATACTGATGCATTATACCGACGTTTTTTACGTTAGTTAGTGTGTTTATATTATGACTGAACATTATTTTGGTCAGTGAGGGCATCATTAGCCTATCTACTTCTTACGGAATACGATCCAAAGACTTACCTGGAATATGTCTGCACTTTATAATATGTCTTAATATTGACTTCCGTAAGACATTTCAGTAGAAACTTCTTCCTTGTATGCATTTCTTCCAAGAAAATATTCTTAACGAAGTGTGGTACATTGTGTTCGATTATCATACAAACTTCCACTGAAATTTAAGACATGATAATATTGCCGGCGCTAGTGTAGTCTTATAGATGATAGCTCAGAAGATCTCGTAGTAAACAGAAATGCTTACTGAAAATTTACTTCATGACATAGATACTTCAAAACAAATTAAATTAAACTGTAAAATTTATCTTATACCTTTGTTTGTAAATTATTATTAAATGTACAGACATGGCGTTCTATAGGCTAACACAGCTTTGCATTTCGTGAACAATAACAGGCCTGCAGAAAATTTACGTGTATTACCGACGTTTTCCTCTAATTTATAATGACACACAAAATGCGCAAATGTGACGTGTACAGTTTCGACGATGGCAACGACGCACAATATCTCTCTTGGAAACTTGTCGAGTTGTGCCTCCTCAAATCTCGGCGACCCGGGTTGTATTCCAGGCGGGATCGTTACCGAGTTTCGAATGTGGAAAAGACGGCGTACAATACCGTTGTTGGTATTCCTCTTTCCTCCGCCCTTGAATTACATTGCTGTTCAATGCTTATCTCTTTAGCTTAAGACACGTTGCTCTTAAAGCCAGTATGGATGTTTTTTCACACTGGTGAAAAAACTTTTTCTGTTGTTTTTTTTTTTTTTCTGTTTTCCATGCACGAATGCCCTTTGGAAGGTTTTTTCACAGTGGTGCAAAAACAAAA
>PNEQ01069575.1:0-13153 GCA_003012365.1 Medauroidea extradentata | reverse complement strand
AAAATATGAGGTTTATTGCTTAAAAAAATACAACCTATGATACGTTTGCGATAAATTTATGTATTTATTATTCGATATAAAATATTGTTGCTTAAAAATATTTTCCAAAGTAGGCCTACTGTAAAACTACTGGGTGACTTTACATTTACACTGTTTTTCTAAATATTAATTTCATTTAAAGTCCAGACGGCTGCAGACACCGCCACACCATTACGTAAATTTGCTGAAAATAGTTTTTACTATGAAGTTTTACTTTTTAGAAACAAAAATGTTATTGACAAAATTAAATTTTATTTAGGTCGATAGAATAACATTAATATTTGTTAAGCAAAATTTGGCTTCGTAATAAGAACAAATTTCGTTACATTTGACTTATGTGGTGGTTTTACGAACAAAAAAAAACTGTACTCGGAAAAATAGAATTCATAAGAGCATTTTGGCCTTAAGCACGAATCCGTCTTTTAAAATCGCTTGGAATATAAATGATCGTTAAAATCAACTATCGAAATTTACAGGAAATTTGAAGTCAATATAAAAAACCATAAAACAACTCCGAATCATCGTATTGCTAACTTAGAGTGCGTGATAGTCACCAACTTGAATTTTTGTATTTTGTGTCGAACCTTTACTTCTGGATAAAATTTTGGATTTTTAACTTAGCAATGTAATAGAATACATGCTGATAGACTTTTAGACACTATACATATTCAGATTCCGTTACTGTTGTTACACATTGAATTGCAGTTAAGTAAGTGATTATAATTTTCTAACTGCAATGTGATCTTTAACAACAGTAACGACAAAAAGAAATTTACGGTGTTTAAATTTCTATCAGCATGTATTCTATTCCGTAGTTAGGTTAAAATTCCAAAAAATTTAGCCAGACGAAAAGTTATGACACAAAATACTTAGATTCAAGATGTTGACTATCACTTTACGAAAACATTTTCTCAGGCACTGACGCATTCGTTAAGAGTAGTCTCTTGCGCCGTAATTAAGTAGAAGAGATTTCGGCATCAGAGATTGTGCCCTAAAAAATTCGTCACTCGTGAAACATTTTTGCTCAGAGTGTTGGCAAGAACTATTGCCTAGGTTTGCTGTTTCTTGGTTTTTGCATATTGGCTTCGAGAAACATGTAATATAAAATTACGAATTTAGCACTGATCAAACTAATATGTGTGCCCTCTTATGGGCACCGGCTACCACGCGCTTAAAATACGTTGCAGTGAGTTCGTTCATACGTTTTAAAGAAACTATTCCACTAGTGTCGTGTGAATGTACGAAAAAAAAAACTTGAAACGATGACAGAAAGGTAGTTTCAAGGCATCAGTCTGTTACAAAGATAATTTCGTAGCCCCTCAAAAATTATGAACAACTTTTTCAACCTGCCGTATTTGAAAATCTGCTCACGGTATTCGCGTGAAACTGCTGTAGAAACATGCACTGGACTTTGCTTGAAACTTATTCCCAATAAAAGATGGGGACACCACTAGAAGTGTCAGTCAAGCGAGTGTTTTACGATATCACTGCGCATCATCTCAGTGTCTTGTGGTAGAGGCGATACCGCGCCAGATGAGCCGGTCAACATCACCCTTGGCATCGTGCCTCAATCACACAAAGGCGCCTTATTCCTCAAGATGTGGATTATCTGTAGAACCAGTGATATTTGGTGAAAAGAACTCTCCAACAATTTGTTACAATACCATAGCTAGGGCCCGGTAATTTTCGCAAAAAGATTTTTGCCCCACTTTGTTTCAGTGTCTTACGTGTACAACTGCACCTCAACTTCATGATAATTTGCAGAGTGTTTTTGTGCAGAGTTCCCAATCAGTACATGGTTAACTGTGACACATCACGTCTGTGATTTGTGGGTTTAATCTCAACACGCTGGGTGTTACGACATCCAATCATTGACCACATAGCAGAGATGCAGGTGCGCACGTAAGGCACTGAAACAAAGTGCTGCAAAAATCTTTTCGCGAAAACTACCGGGCCCTAACCATAGCTGTACAATTGTTTCTCTGCTTCGTGGTCAGTGATTGGAAGTTTTTTTTCTATCGACGTCTTGGTATCCTACCCGCAAATCTAGGACGTGTAGTGTCGCGTCAACACGATTTT
Organism: Medauroidea extradentata; assembly: GCA_003012365.1. NCBI lineage: Eukaryota > Metazoa > Arthropoda > Insecta > Phasmatodea > Phasmatidae > Medauroidea > Medauroidea extradentata. Next base: position 11,035 of record PNEQ01069575.1, on the reverse strand, counting down.
GTTTTATGCAGTCAAATGAGTGACGCCTCTTGCCCTATTATATTCTGCCAATAACCACGAACAAGCGCTACAGATGTGCATATAAGGCATTGAAACAAGTTGTTGCAATACTCTTTCACAAAAAAAAAACACTGGTTCTTAATTATAATTATCTGCGTGGCAAGCGCGACGCGGTGAGCTGGGCCGCTGTTCCCCTGAGGTGGTCGCGTGGCTTGAAGCCCCGGGCGCTGTAGGCAACCCGTGACGAAGTAGCGGCACGCTCTGTGTGCGGGGGGACGCCCACTGCTGGCGCCTAGCGTAGCGGCCAGACGTCGAGGCGCCTGGCGTCTCGTGCCGGACCCTAGTTCGCGCCTCGTTACTGCACACGCACTAGTGTAGCTCCTGCCCTGCCCTCCTCCTCCCCGCTAAACACGCGACTTATGCTGCCTAGGCGCCCGTTTTCTCATTTCGTCAATCGCAGCGAGCACACGAGCTAGGTGATCGGGTTCGTAAGAGGGCGTGGTAGAAAAACAAAAACTGAAATCATAAATTTATTTCTACGCTTTTTTTTCGAAACCAATGTGGATAAAATACTCAATGACAATCCTAGATAGTGGTATCTGGCAACTTTATGAGGAAATATTTATCCAGAATTACTAATTCGTTACGCGTGATCTCTTGCGTCGCAGTTAAATGCACGAGGTTCTGGTGTCAGTGATTGTGCCTTAGAAGTTCGTAACACTGGAAACTATTTTGTTTAAAACGTTGGCTAAAACTATTGTCTAGGATTGTTATTGTTTAATTTTCGCAAATTGGCTTCAAGAAACCTACAATTATAGATGAATGCTTTTAGCGTTGAATTATGTACCACGTCCTCTTAAGCGGCCTCTTTACCTGCGCTTCAAATGTGTTGCAGCGTGTTACTGCTATTATATTTTTTACGAAACTGTTTAACACAAATTATGTTTATCTACTAAAGAACACACACACTTCAAACTATGTCGCAATTGTTTTAAAAATTCGGCACGTTAATTAGAAGCATCATTTTTGGGTCCCACAAAATGGCCAAAAAGGGTTTTCCAGACTGTCGTATATGGAAAAATAACAACCGGTTTCTGAAAATGTAACCACAGAAACAAGCCTTAGACTTTGACCTATGATGCCCACAAATAAAATATTATGTTCATTGCTTAAAGTTCCTTAGGAAAAAGAATAATAGTGCAGCATGGCATCTGAGGGGCTTGCGCGGAGAGGCGATAATACATTGCATACGTCGGTTAGTGGTACTCTTGCCGCTCCTGCCTCACACACACAAACGTAGGCTATCTTTGTCTGATATCGTAATAAGTGAGGAAGAGAATAAGTGTATTGTTTATTTGACCGATCAGTTAGTTGCCCAGAGTGAAAATATGTTTTATACAGAAATTTTTTAATTCGGTGCAAAACATGGCAACTACTGATTGGTCAAATTAGTAATATGCTATAAGTACTTAATACATCAAGTAAAGCTATTAATTTCATTATCTTCCTTACTTATTACGACACCGCGTCGAACACACGTTAACAACTCGGCGTTCTGAAGAGAGTCCGTTAACTTCTGAAGTCCTACAAAGGGCTCACGATTGTAGTGGCAACTACCAACTTTGTTGTCAGGACACATAACTTTATGCAGTTATCCACTCTAATAGGCACTATGCATAGTTTAAAATTTGTCTATATTTCCATACACCTATGCCATTAGAGCTGCTTGCCTACCTGAGAGCTGTGGCGTAAGTAAGGACGGGGATTCACATGTTAAGTATTATTTTACGGTGGTCAGTCATTTCTTATTGTATCGCTGTAGGACGAAACCTGCTTTATGCTTTGAGAATAGGAGAATATTTCCACAAGAATAAAACTCTAGGGAAAAATTGTGGTAAATTGTTTGACAGGTTTTATAATGAAAATAGTACTTATTTGTTTATAGTTTTCAGAGTATTTTAAATTGTCATAAAAGCCCTATGGCAATCTGGGCCTCACAGAGGAGACGCAGGAAAATGTTTGGGGTGGAATATATTGAAGACTGACAGGTAATATAATTTAACACGCAAATATGTATCGTTGCTCTCACCAGGGCTTCGAGGTTAGCAGAATCCTTAAAATAGCTCTGCACTGAAAAATTCGTAAAGTTTTAACTGTACCAAGCCCTGCCTATATGACACACTAAATTTACGGTAATTTTCACAAATAAAATATTTTCATCGGTTCCATAGCTTTCTTACAAGTGCATGTCAAAGTAGTGATTTGACTATTTCTACTACACATCCAAATTAAAACCTATTCAAGCGATACGAATGAAATTATTTACAGTGAAAGTAAATTTATTAAGCCACAGGATGAAACTTTTTTATTTCACGTAAAATATTTTTTTTAAATATATGTTCTCAAATATATACAAACATTTATGTACATTCACGATTTGTTTAATAAAGCCATTTTATGTGAAATTTAAAATGTGTCAGTCTCTAGCTTAATACATTTACTTTCACTCTAAATTACTTATTTAGGGTAAGTAGCGAAAATAGTCAATTCACTACTTTAATATGAGCTTGTTGGGAAAGCTAAGGAACCGAAAAGTAATTTATTTGCGGGAAACTACTATTAATGTAATGTTTAAGAGTTGAACAGTGACTAATGCAATTATAAATTTAAGAGTTCTTCTTTCCAAAGCAGTATTAAGACGGCGTTCAAGTTGTCGAAAACTATAATCTATAAATTTAATTTTGCAAATGGAGTAATAAAGCTACGTTCATATGTGAAAATTTGACACCAAAGTTCGAAAAATTACTGATACCACCTGCATATGCTCATAAGCATCTTCGCCTTGTTAAATATATTGTTAGGGTATCATGTTGGGAACGATTTTTTTTATTAATTTTGTAATTTGGCCAGTAAAATTCTGTATTGTGCTCGGATTATGTATAAGTTTAACTAGGGAATATTTTGTCAGCCTCCTCGGGGTTCACATTTTGCATGTTTTCTCAGAAAACGTATTAAACCAGTTAGGTGTGAAACACGATTTGGTTGATTTATAACACAAAATCTCTAGTCGATTCCCACATCCTCATTTCGGTAAAACAATGTTGTGTCAGAATATGCGAAGTAACCATTTTAAAACTATTCACGTTTGATACTGTTGTTAATTAGTATGAAAGGTTCGAACAAGTGGACCGTGACAAACATTTTTTACGATTTAACGAAGGCTTTCGACTGTGTGAATCATCAAATACTATTACATAAACTTGAACATTATCGAATAAGTAACAATTTCAGAGATTTACTAGAATGATATCTTACTGACAGAAAACAGAGTTTCATTACTAAACATAAATTACCAGGTAGTAATATAACCTCATTCTCTGACAATATACATCATGGTGTTCCACAAGGATTCATTTCAGGTCCCCTACTGTTTCTTATATATATATATATATATATATATATATATATATATATATATATATATATATATACACTCCCTTCTGTACAGATACATTCAGTTGCTATAATCTTCGTTGATGACACTAGTATTCTATTACAACATCAATCTATATCTTAGCTAGCAGAAACAGCCTCTCATGCTTTGAAAATCCTCGATGAATAAATAGCTTAAAGCAAATAAATTGACATAAACATGGATAAAACCACCTTTATTCAAATTTATAACGAAAAATAAAATAGTTAACACTCCAAAACTAATCTGTACAGGTATTGAATTACAGCAAACAAAGGAAATTAAATTTCTTGGTGTACATATATTTACGGTGCTCGTCCGTCGATGCCGTGCCTCATCGATCCAGCTTTCGGTAAGGTCGTCAGATGTAATTATATGGCAGCAACACTCAACTTAACAAAATATATAAATAAACAGTAATATTACGCTCCCTTTCTAAATTAATATAATACTTGTAACCGTTCTGTATTCAGAGTATCTGCCATTGCACTAGAGTAAATGCCCGTTTAATCATAACTGTCTTAAAGTCATTTAACCCTAAATAACAACTAAATAAACCCATGGCGAAAACTACCAAATCTGTGAATGGATGATTACAGCTCGTTTACAATTTGAAGACCACCTGCGAATCACATGTGTTCGATGTTGCATTAACATAATTTTGTTTGACCCAACCAAATGAAAAAAACTCTCTTCACAAACACGTGATCAGTAACCAAAGTACAGCTGCAGATTTACACAAAAGACGCGTGGAAAGTTAAGATGTCGAGCGAACTACTGGAATACTCAATGGTCGATCAAACCTGAACTATTCATCATAATTTGAAGGGATATTTTTACCGAGTAGATATTCTATTAGTGGAAATATATTTTATAGCACTAGGCGATAGTAGGCTTTGCTTTCGAGTAAATAATTAAAATATTTATTTCGAAAAGTAAAGGTTTGAAACCATAAAATCCACAAAAATTGAAAATTGTAATTTTTATAATTTTAGTGCAAAAATATCCAGGATACCATAATAACATAATTTCGAAATAATCGCGTTTTGATTTTAAAGTAATTTTTTTTTATCAAAAAACCAGTGCACGAAAGGTCACAGGCGTTAAAATTGTTTTGAAATCAAAAGGCGAATATTTTTTATATTAGGTTATTATGGAGTCCTGGATATTGCAGTACTAACATTTTTAAAAATTACAGTTATACATTTTTATGTATTTTGTTGTTTCAGTCTTTTTTTCTAAATACTGTATTAAATTTTTACTCGACGCAAAGCAAAATACTATCCCAATGAAATGATATAAAAATAGGTGTCCGCTAATAGAATATCTACTCAGAAAAACGTTTCATCAAATTATGGTGAGTAGTTCGGATTTTTTCGACGATTGAGAATTCAAGTCGTTCGCTCGACATCTTACATCTCCCTAATTTTTTAAATAATTAAAATGTAACTCGCTGATGACTTTTCTTGGAAATAGGCGTCCCTATGACAATGACTGAAGTCGCTTGTGTGAAATTATATTATTGGTACAAATGTTCACGAACTCCAAGCGGCCAATGTGGTCGTTCTGTGTGAGAAACTGGGATCGTTGCAGGAAAGTGTAATATATAACATGCACTGTAATTGCGAGTTTCCCATTAACTGCAGTAGAGCTTTACACGAACTGTGTACTGACCCTCCTCAAGCCGGTCCCTCTATGTATACACTGAAAGTGTTTTCCGTTTGCAAATGCAATTAACACTCGACAAGCAGAGTAGCCGCAGAAAGGTTTGTATTTTCTGGGTAAATAAGCTACATCAGCTTGATTTATTTGCTTAGTTAGAGGTTGCTACTATTAATTTACTTTCGCTATTCAGCTCCCTTGGTGCCTACATTGTGGTTGTAACAGAGGTAGTAAATATTTCGTACGTTTACTAATTTCTAGAGATGGTGAAACCCGTCGTGTCTAGACTCGTTGGAATCGTCTTGACACGTACTATAGACCTAGGGGTTATCCAGGGTCTGATGATTGAGCAGAAGGTTGACATGGTAACTGCTCGATGACGGAGCTACTCGTGACAGCAAGTAATGAACTACCAGAGTTTCAGGTGGGGTATTAGCCGAGAAACTGAATAGCAAGGGATAGCAAACGTACGCGTGCCACTAGCGTACCAGCCTCTGAGAACCTGTGACACCTAGTTGTGTATTGTCAACTTTTCTAATCCGAAGCTCTGGGTAGGGGGATCGCCATTTCTCTCACTACTCGTGCGAACAAAATTGAAGGGCATGGGGAGACTGAGTTACGCACATTTAAAGATAAGTTACAATTCGTCGAAGAAATTTACTTAATAACGTCGTTGTTTATAAATTATGTTTGTAGTTATTACCGTGTAAAAGCAATGAAAAACAAGCAACTACACAATAATAAAAAACAATATGAGTATTTAATTGATGTAATAAGATATGTAATCCTGGCCTGCAATAGAATCATTACTGCGCTGTACTGCCATTTCTGGCCATATTGCTTAATCTCTTATATCAGGATGTACAGCACGAGATTACCATTGTGTTCCTGCATAGAACTCAAAACTCAAATATTTAAAAACAGTGAGTTACCAGTGTATTTCCCCAAATTTTTCAATTACCAAATATAAAAAATTATAATTCTTTACAAAATACAAAATAAAATGAACCTCAAAATATTATTATAACGTAATTTTATTTATAAAATATTTATCTATAAATATACAAATAAAATTTATTATAAGAAGTTTGTGGCGTGAAACGACATTATAAATTAATTAAAGTGCAAGGCATTTAAGAAAATGTTCTATTTTAAAAAAATATGTGTTTATGTAAATTTTATGAAGTATTTACTGCTTGCGCCTATGATAAGGTTCTCTTCAAACTTTACTATTTAACTTCATGTATTAAATATTATTTTTTACATTTACTTCAGTAATTTATAAATGTAAGCTTGTTTTTAAAATCATTACTTACATTTATTTAATTAATTGGAAGTCTTATTTCACAAGGGTTAAACTAACCGCGAAGCTAGCAAGCAGAGTTCTGTTGAGAGATTCCGCTTGGTCACCTACACGATCAGATCCGCCGCGGGAGTCAGGTCACGTGGTGCGTTTAACCATGTTACCTAATTAGCTAACGAATCGTAGAGGTCTCAAGTGCCTGGATCTCTTCTCCGCGCCGCCTGCAGGCGACCTAGATCCTCTCCGGTGGGATTCTGCTGCTCGAGGACTTCACAAGAGCCGGCTATATTTTTTCTCCTCTCGCCAAATTATAATTTTGCTGTTGTAGTTGGTCTGCGCGTTCTTTGCAAGTGTATTTACCCTCTGAGTCAGCGCTCAAGATTACTGAGTTGCACCGCATTGCGTCACACACGATAGGGACAGGGAATTTTCGCGAACAAATTTTAGAACAAGTTAGAATCCAAACACATGTTTCTTTGTCATTTAAGACTTGGCTGTCATATGCTGTCTTAGTAAATAATCTTGTTTTTTTTTTTTTTTTTTTTTCAAGACGCAGAAATGTCGAATATAGATGATATTCTACACAACTTGCGCACCATTACAGACACGGCACGCTGATGGTTAACGTTTAATTAAACAGTATATATACAGGATATCCAGAAACTCCCGCATAATAAGCATATCACGCGAATCCTGGGTTAAACTGGAGACGAAAATGTAAGTGGCAATATGTTGCACGACGTCATTTTACGCGCGCAATACGGCAACACAGCACGCAGAAAGTTCACTTACGCGTTCCGCGTCCAGGTATTATTTTATGTATGTTACGTCGAGTAAACGTGGAGTTATGTTTGGACTGATCCGGATTTGAACCTGCACCCATTATGTGCAGGTCAGAATAATAGTAGTAGTAAAATATTTGTGGAGCGCAAGAAGATACTAACTCTCTGTGCTGCGTTGCCACGCTGTGGGCGTAAAATTACATTGTACAACCATACAACATTTTACCAGTAACGTTATCGTCTCCAATTTAGGCCAAGATTCGCGTGTTACGGTTATTATACGGCAATTTCTAGATTATATATATATATATATATATATATATATATATATATATATATATATATATATAGGACGTCCAGAAAAAAGGTATAAAAATACACCACGCGAATCCTGGGCTAAATTGGAGACGACAGAGTTTGTGGCAAAATGTTGTACGACATTTTATGTGCGCAATGTGGCAACACTGTGCGCTCCACAGTCAGGTATTATTTCATCTATGTTAAGTCAAGTGAACATAGAATCATGTATGGTCTGCTCAAGATTTATACCTGGTCCCATAATACGCAGGTCATGGCCTACTCCTCTTCCTGCTCCTGTCATTGTGCTAAGTTGTGTCTCGCTGTTGACGAGACGTAAAGCATACTTACCTTATCTTGATACTTTTATAGCTATTATTGAATGCCACTAAAAAAAATGTGTGCAATATGCTAAAAAATACAGAAAATAATGTTTGGCCTTTAAATTCCTGTTACACGCATAGTACTTCCATTTATGTCCAACTTTGTCCCATTTCTTCCTTTATCGCATTTGACTTTTTTTGAAGGTTGACTTAGTACAAAAATTCAGAATGCGCACTTTTCTTCCACGGTTACTTTAAACGTTAATACCACTTTGATTAAAATGGTTAAAACTTACAGTTAATTTCGCAGTTGTTAAGCATAATGAATAACGAAAATGTTTTTACAGTTCAGAAACACCATTACAGCAAAAGATAAGTCAAAATTCTCGGAAAGAGCCCACATTAATAAAATCAAATATCTCTATTTAAACCTAGTGCAAATAATTTGATAAACTATGTGAATCTGATCCATGCGAAGTGTTTGCTTTCCTTACCTAAGAAGCGATGATTTCGGCAACTGCATAAAATACGCCTATTTCATTCCCAGTCCATAAAAAATTCACTTCGATAGCTACTAAATATTTCTTAAGAACAGCCTTTCGTTCATGACGTATTCTGAATTAAGCATTTTCAAAGCCCTAGTTGCATTACCTGCATCCAGTCCAGCTATTCTCTTACCTGTAAAATTTTATTAACACTTCCCTTTTGTGCGCAGTTCTCTTTCCAGAGTGATACACACGTTCCCCGGAGTCTTTCTCTTTTAATCCTATTTCCTTCAAAACTAAGCGAAAAATTATTACCTTTGAGGGTGGCATGAGATCGGAGGGGGGGGGGTTACAAGGGGTACGACAGGAACGTAGCTAAGCGTACTAGCTTACTTCTACGAGAGTACATAAGCTCACAGGCGATGCGGAACTCCCCCTCCCTAGCCTCTCATTCTTCCCGCGGTCTTAAAAGGATTTTTAACGAAGTTACACGGTGATGCCGGCTTTAATACACTTCATAGAGCCGGATGAAGGCATGGCCGTGGCGTTAGAGTGTTGATGGGTGTTGGAGAGGGTGGAGGGAGGAGTGCCCGGGGAGAGTAAGTGCCCTGGATATGAAATTAAAATGCAAATAAGGCCGCGTCTAATGATTTCCAAGACTGGAGTCTTGGCTCTCGGCTTGTTTTCGTGGTTCCCGCGGAGCGTTTCTTGAAATTAAACTATGTTCTCCTTTCATCTCGGGTTCTCCCTCGCACCTTGCTGATTAGTTCGGACTCTGCAGGGCCGAGTTGGGCGAAATGAGCTCCCATAACGCTTACATAACTGGGCACCGTCTTGATTACCAAGTTCCTACCTCGGAAAGTGATAACACAGAATCTCTACGGACCGTAACCAGTACTTTTTTTTTAATACTCAGAATGTCACTGTAAGTTAGAAGAAAACTTATTGCTTAGACATTTACATCTCAGATGTGATTCTGAGTCCTCGATTATTGTCATGAGATTACTTTGTTATGAAAAGTATGCTTTCAAATTTTCCAGGTATCCCCGACACTCTGCTTGGAAGATACATCAATTCCGGAATGAAACTTAAGGATATCGGTTTAAATATAGAAGATTCGAAAGCAACGAAATATCTTTTTGAATTGGTCGGACTTCAAAGAGTTTAGTTGTGAAATAGAGTGGAACAGGGGACACATTCACTCTTTTTTTTTAATGAAATAAACCGCATCGATTGCAACACAATGATCATCAAACATGTCGTAAAACTATGGTCGTAAACATTATTGGTCTATACCGATATGTTTTTACCCCTTGTGTAGTGAAACAAATTCTTAGTCGGACTTTGTGTTAACCTTCCATTTTTGGTAATTAAATCAATGGTATAATAACATCACAACAATTAAGTTCAGTAAATAAAACCCAATTTAACCACTATAAACAATTATATTGGTCACGCCAAAACAAATTTCGATTCGTCTAACAATACTCCTTTTACTAAATGTTGTTGAAAGTAGACAAATGTGTTTAGTAACATAATTTAATAAATGTAAAGTTTTTTGTTACTGCCCAGCCATACTCAACTGAATTAATTCCTTTTATATCTTGTAATATTAGTGACTTTTGGCAGTTGCGTTGCCCGTCTTGAGCACAGTTGTTTCCAAGGTCACAGCTGTGTTTCTTTCTGTCGCGTGTAGTCTTATGAGTGAGTGACTGAAGAGATTTTGGCCAACGCTTAACATGAGGTTTTTAGCGCTGGTGGGGGTGACATGTGAGGAGCGGGGCCGGAATGAAAGGGCGGGGGAAGCAGGACCAGCGGCATCGTCCGCCACGATTCCCACATGCGAAAATCCGGGGATCGACCTCGCCGGGAATCGAACCCGGATCGCCTTGGTGGGAGGCGAGAGGTCTGACCCCGCGGCCACATGGCCCCGGTAGTCTTATGCTCCAACACATGTCTTTTTCTGAAATGTCCCAAGTCACTCCCGATTACGGTACATCTGAAGTGTAGCTCTAAGAAGCCCTCGCTTCATTTCGATCTGCGAAAGAATAGCAAGTGACGGTGAGATGGGGGAGATGTAAACGAAACTCTTCAAGTGGCGATATTTATTTTAGATGCAGTTTAGGAGCAATTCTGTAGAAAAAAAAGGCGCTTAACTCTACTGTCGGCCGGGAGGTTAAGGTTTGTGAGCGTAGGAAATTGGCTCGACGATTTCACGGCCGATGTCTGCAACTTACGACGACTACGTTCCCGCAGTGTCGCTGTATCATAAAGTTCGTGCGCTTTGAACGGGTGAAACAAGCGTAAAAATCTTCCCAGTTCCATTTCTACACAATGACATGCCTTAAAAACATGTATGTTTGAAATAATTCTTGTGGTTTACCCATACTGCAACCATACGATTATCTTTGTAATATTAAATGTCACAAAAGTCGGGAATTAAAGCCTGGCCGTAAATGAATTAAAAAGTTACATCGCACATAACAATAAATACTTCTGCTTGAATTGTTGTAATAAACTTACTTCATGAGTGTTGCGTAAAATAAAACATTACCTGAAATGATTATGTGCGTGTGTAAATTTGTATATACGTTAATAAATTTGAGTAACGCTATTTTCTAAATGACTGGTACATTTATTAAGCTACTATTTATATGATTTATTCTGACCATGCGATATTCTCAAACATCGAAAAAAAAAAAAAAAATATG
>PNEQ01069574.1:0-41614 GCA_003012365.1 Medauroidea extradentata | reverse complement strand
TTTTACACTAATGTCGGTGTTAGTAAACCTCTACATTTGTGTAAAATTACACATACTATATGGTTAAACTTACCAAAACATATTTTCCTCATTGATAATTTTACTCAAGATGTCAATGTAAATTTAAATATACATACTAATCGTTAATTTACACTGCATGAAACGTTATTTAACATTAGTGACAATGTTTTTAAACAGCGCCAGTGTAGACGTAAAAGTACGCTATTCGGGAATTTTACTCCTGATGTTGGTGTTTTTTACACATTCTTCAAAATGTGAAATTTTACACATATGTCGATGTTAATAAACCTCTACATTCGTATAAAATTACACATACTGTATGGGTAAAATTACCCTAACACATTTTCCTCATAGGTAGTTTTACTCAAGATGTCGATGTAAATTTACATATACATACTCGTCGTTAATTTAAACTATATAAAACGTTATTTTACATAGGTGGTAATGTTTTTATACAGTAACAGTGTAGGCGTAAAAATACACAATTCGGGAATTTTACTCCAGGCATTGGTGTTTTTTTACACATTCTTCAAAATGTGAAATTTTACACATACATCGATGATAATAAACCTCTACATTTGTGTAAAATTACACATACTGAATGGTAAACTTACCCTAACTCATTTTCCTCATTGTTAGTTTTACTTAATATGTTGATGTAAATTTACATATACATACTAATCGTTAATATACACTACATAAAATGTTATTTTACATTGGTGGCAATGTTTTTATACTGTAACAGTGTAGATGTAAAAATACACAATTCGGGAATTTTACTCCAGGTATTGGTGTTTTTTTTACACGTTCTTCAAAATGTGAAATTTTACACATACATCTATGTTAATAAACCTCTACAGTTGTGTAAAATTACACATACTGAATGGTAAACTTACTCTAACTCATTTTCCTCATTGGTAGTTTTACTCAAGATGTCGATGTAAATTTACATATACATACTAATCGTTAATTTACACTACATAAAACGTTATTTTACATTGGTGGCAATGTTTTATACTGTAACAGTGTAGGCGTAAAAATACACAATTCGGGAATTTTACTCCAGGTATTGGTGTTTTTTACACATTCTTCAAAATGTGAAATTTTACACATACATCGATGTTAATAAACCTCTACATTCCTATAAAATTACACATACTGAATGGTAAACTTACCCTAACTCATTTTCCTCATTGTTAGTTTAACTCAATATGTTGATGTAAATTTACATATACATACTAATAGTTAATTTACACTACATAAAACGTTATTTTACATTGGTGGCAATGTTTTTATACAACAACAGTGTAGACGTAAAAATACACACTTCGGGAATTTTACTCATGATATTGGTGTTTTTTTACACATACTTCAAAATGTGAAATTTTTCACTGATGTCGTTGTTAATATATCTCTACATTTGTGTATTTTTACCAAATACTTGTAGGCCACTTTATGATCATAAATACATTGGTGTAAAATTACACATACTGTAGTGTTTCCTACATATTACACCTACAAAGTGTAAAAATACCTGACCTATGTTTGTGTAAATTTACCTTTTTTTTTTTTACAGTGTAGATGTACAATCCGTTGATTAAAAATAATTTTTTCTTTGACATTTTTCAGGCACAATGAACAAGTACTGTTTGGTGTAAATCAGCACCGCATTAATGCATACACATTCAGTTACTTTTCTAGCATTTAAATTCAGAGGGAGCAAAATCACTTTGTTTGCACAGAATCAATTCAGCTCTGGGATATTTTCATGTATGCAGTGTCTTATCCTACTAAAAAGCTGTACGTTTTTTAGCTTTAAGGAAATTCCGGCCGGACGCAAAAAAAATCCACAAAAAGGAGAATATGTCCTCATTTTGCCGGACGTCTGGTAACCCTTCTTCTGAGGATACGGCACGTATTTCACTACGAGGGCAAACACATTGGACCCTCCTAGTGTACTATTCCCAACAATGTGCATACCTCTTCAGTATGGGAGCCGTATTTACTGACATTTGTACCTTGTGGTGATGTGTACTATTCTTTCCGAAGATGTGGTACGTATTTCATTACGAGGGCAACCAAATTGGACCCTTCTATTGTAATTTTCACACCGTTTACGAACCTCGTATGATAAGTGCTATGTTTATTAGAAATTTTTACAAACTTTTGTTTTGTACAACCTGTATCTGAAATATATGGCACACTCTTTTTCCAACGTCCTTTATAGGTGTTTGTGTGCGTGCGTGTTTACGTGCATGTGTGTTATTTTATTTAAAGATATATGGCCCTGAACCGAATATATTTCATTTTGGTGTGATCAGGAGTGACTTAATTAGAGCAAGAAAATTTCTCGGGTTAAATAATGAAAACTAAACAAAATAAACATGTTAATTTCATGCATGTTATTTGTTAAGGCACTAGGGCATATTCATGTACAGTTTTTCTTGCATAAGTCAATATAAAATTCACAAAGAAAATCAAACAGTTAAATTGAATACGGGACTGACTATCATTTTAATAGCGCTACAAGACCAGAAATGTTTCAAAATGTACAATCTTTTCACAGTGCTAGACTTTGTAAAAATCTATAAATAATACTTGACATGAATATAAGCCTAGTTATTAAATGTTTTCGAACTCTTATGTTTTACGTAGCGGCTATTATAATTACGGAATTGCTTCATAAAACTTATGAAATGAAAAATTATAATTTGTATTTTGCTATGACATAAACATTTAGTAAATTGTAACACATAAATATTTCATACATGTTACAGAAAGGTAACTTTAAAACATGTAGACTGGTTATTCTTGTATAAATTCAATAAATAGGGTCTGCTGACTTTCGCGAAAGTGTTCTACCCCAATTTACTTCAGTGTATTACGTACACGTCTGCAGTTGTGCTTCAAGGTCAGTGATTTGACGTTTTAACTGTCACGAGGCGTGAGGTTCTACCCACAAATCATAGACGTGTGGTGCTGCGGTAATCTGTATGTGATTGGCTCAGTGCTATGAGAGTATTCTCTACATACAGACACGCTGCTCAGCAACCACGACGCAGAACTGCAGGTGTGCACGTTGTCGCATGTTTAGTTCATGGATGTTGGCAACTGTGGTCAACAACAGAACAAGAGCCGATCTATTTGTGATGTACTTGTGTTTGGTTTCGTATGTAACTTAATAATGTATTCATAATCCAGTCTGATAATTTATGTATGTAACATGTGTAATAAACCAATACACAACCAAACAACACACGTAAGGCAATGAAACGAAGTGGGCCATGGCCTATGATATTAGATACCTCCAGCTATTATAAAATAAGCCACATAATTTCATGGTCCATGTATAATATTATTTTAACGTATGTAACCTCATTGTGTTTGCTGGATTTCAATGCAAAACTCTAATATTTGTAATAAATTTTGTTAGAGCAGTGCATAGATATTTTAATACTACAACATGTAAACAACGACTAAAAGTCAATAACCACACTTGGCACTCCTTTGGGAAAGGGCTGGCGCAGAATGAGCTAGAAGGAAACAAGAGTTGTTTGGAAGGTATAAATTTGACCGAAAAAAAAAAAGGGAATGTGATTTTGCGAACATTAAAAAGAGTTGTTCAGGTGTGATTATCTGTGCTACGGCTCAAGAAAGACAATATCGAGATCCCACGACGCCACTGCCAATTTCTGAAGAAAGGAAGCACGTATAATCGCCGCCCCAGGAGAAGATTTAACGTCATCATCGTGGTTTAGCTGTCGGAGAACTCCGAGAAATTTCCGTATAATGTAGCTGTTGCATGCCTCAGTCAGCGTATAATACGAACAAATTTTTACTAACAAGTCTATTAGAAAATCTATCACGAAAGTTTTTTAAATTCATGATTTTCATGATTATTTAAGGCCGCGATCCATCATTTCTACGACGTTTGCAAAAAATTTTTAAAGGCAAACGAAGGCAAGTATCGAAAAATAATTGTAGGCTAAAGTTTTGTTAAAAAACGGCGCATACAATGTTAACTATTTTATTCAAGACCAAATATTCAATGGTTTCAGCTAATTGTGATATTAAGGAATTTCTCTTCTCATTAAGAAACTAATTAACCGAATATTTATTATTTTTTGCGTAGAGAAAATTGGGCTACATAGTAATAACAAGTTTCTACAAAACAGTACAACAATTTTACGAAATATGCCCCTGTTTAGAAATAAAAAAAATTATCGTGAAAGCAGTAGAAATTACAGCTCATGGTCTTAAATGATTAACTGAGTCGAGCTTCTACCAATGCCACTTACGAAGACCGTTTATCTCTATCTCGACGAAACAGGGAGCTAGCTGTACATTTTTTACTATAACTCAAGTGAACTCTGGAAAAAGCTTAAATCGAACTTCATGCACGATTGGTTTGTTGATCATGAACTTAATTAAAAGATGGCTTTACAATTGTGTAGTTCGAATGTTTGGATGGACTGCCCCAACAATTATCTACCTGCCCTTCGCAAATGTATAATCCATAGAGGTAATATAATATATTAAAACTATATTATAGTATCGGGAACATGACGTCACAAATGTGATGCGTCCAACATGATCTCGAGAGTTTGGTGTTATTTATTCACGTTTTCTCGGCGTAAAAATGCAGTCGTGTTGTTTGAAACTCATGGCGTACCTTCCAGTATATATATTTAGTCATCTGGTGTCATCAAGATCTCGGCTGAAAACATTATAGTAAGTACGTAACTAATATATATTTTTTTGCTAAAAACAGTCACGTGGCAAACATTGTTTACATTTGTCGTTCTAAAATTTCTACGTAATTATAATATGCGATAATATGGTAGTATGCTCTCCTTAGTTCATATATATATATATATATATATATATATATATATATATATATATATATATATATATGGTACCAAAATAACCCAACATAGTTGTGATTACTGAGCAATTATTACCTTGGCTCTCAATGTTATTTAAAATCTCCCGCGCTTATTTCACTTAAGCCACATGACACATGTTGAACACACAACTTCGTACGCAGCTGTATAGATTATACTCCTTCTACCATATATTTACTCTAAAGTAGTTTATTATTAAAGTATATTTGCCAAAATAATCCAACTTAAGTAAGATATAATCTTTCATTCGTGTAATTCGTTGTTAGTATAATTCCAATTAGAACTGATAAATTTTAGTGGCAAAATATACTATTATTATTTCCTGAGTCTTGTTTACTTTATTTACCGCCCAGTAGTAAAAGTTATACTCAATTCATTTCCAGTTTATGTAGAGTATAAATGAGTTTGTGTACAAACTTGAAGAGAAGAGTGTCAAACGTTAAATAAATACTAAGTTAAAATCATAGACGAATAACATCACGTACGATAACTATGACAATTACGTTACATTAGTTTTTCAGAGTAATTGTTTTATGTCTGAATTCAAAAACTTTAGTTACGTTGATAAAAAAATTTATTCTGTTCGGAAATTTAGAACTCATCAATTCTGAATTTTTTAATGAAATTAGCTTTACCAACTTTTAAAATACGATTAACAGTAAACTCAGTTTTCAGTTAATAAATTAAATTTACTCGGACACAGCGTGATTGGTTCGATTAGTTATTATAACTTAATATATATTACTTGAGGCATACAACTTTTATAACTATGGAATATAAAAAATATCAGTCCGGTTCATAATTTATCCTGGCTACTACTATGGTAAACCAACCTTTATGTTTATAGGTGCTGCTGAACTTAGTTTGACGATGGCATCCTGTTAAACTTCCCCTGCTAAAACATGAATATTAAACCATCTTTACCCTAAAGCCATGGTGGTGAGGATGGTTAAGTCGGAGAAAAGGGATGGGAAGAGACGATGTTGGCTTGTTTGTATACGTAGGCAGGGCCGGGTATTTATGGAGTGCGAGGGGAGGCCTGCTCCGTAGTTGGTGTAAAATAAAGTCAGCAGGAACAAGAATAGCCCTCTAATTCCTACGCCAAGAGCGGAGACGAGAAAACTGCGGGGAACAATACCTACGCGCACCTTGCCGGTGTGTGTGTCTCAGCGAGAACAAATGAAACAACCTGGGCAAGAGGTTATGAATATTCCGCTCAAAGTTCAACTGTTTGGATGGAGGAACTCATTGCTTGGTTAAATTATCCTCTTTTGACCTAGCAGCTAATTATTCCGACGGGCATTAGCATGCGGTCGCTGATGTTTTCTTTTAGGTCAGGTGATTCTCGAAACACCCAGCTCGCCGTACAATGTTATTTCCGGGGTTGGATGGAGGCGAAAGATATCGAGAGATGTGGAGGATTTCGGTGTAATCTGAAATTTTTATTTATACATTGTTTTGCGCGATTTAAAATAAGTTAAAGTGTAATTGGAATTTCTCGCGTTCATGTTATTAATACATGATTGAACGCATTACAAATTGTAGTTCGATAAAACCAGATTCTTTGTTACAGAAAAACTATTTAAGGCATTAACTATTTGCAGGCGAGTAATGCGTTGTTATAACTGATCAAAATACGTAATATAAATATGAAAGAAAAAATATTTATATAAAAGATACTAATTTGGTAACACATATTTTCATATCAATTGTGAGTTTCTTTCTGAACCATGGATTTAACGGTACAGTAGGCAAACAATGCTGGTTCTGTATTGGTAATGTCTCTTTCTGCTTGTGTGTTGTTTATATTTTTCTGTGCTTCATGCTTTTCTCGTAGTAATCTATGTAATCAGTAAATGCAATAACTGAATACTTTCAAACAGCTGGCTAAATATGTACCGTACACCAGACGTATGAAAACCAATTTATCTGCCGGAGGTACTTGTAACATTATAAGTCACATATATTAATATAAAATTGTTATTCCTTGCCGTTACCCTTTATTAAATTCTATTTTTATTAGTTATGTCCACTTAGGTAGCAGAGAGTTGCATATGATAACTACAAATAATTTTTTTGCGAAAAAATATACATTCCTATGTCTACACTCTAAAAAATCGTAAAATTTACAAGACTTTCGATTTACTTTTACAAATACTTGTAAAAGTATAAAAATTTTCTTTGTGAAATCGTTAGTTTATAAAGTTACAAAGGTAAACATTGTAATACTACAAAAAACTCTTTCTACCTATATACCGACAGTGCCTGCCCTGTAAATTTCTTCTGTAAAATATGAGTAGTTGTACAATAATTTGTAAATGTTGAAATTTTTCCTTGTAAAATTATTGGTTTATAATGTTAAAATGATTTTTTTTGCAAAAAACTTAGAAAAAAATGTGTATTTTACCGAAATCATATTCACCGGAAATTACTTACGTGAAGATCACAACTTCTGGAAAGCATTTTTCTGGAATAAAGTGATGTTTATATTAATTGCGTGCTTAAAAAAACAAATATTACTGAACTGTACACTGAATTTATACAAGTAAATAAATACTAAGCAATACAGCAGTCACAGCACTACAGCTGTCACAGTTGTCTAGGGGTAAGATGCGTGGAAGCTTAACACCACCAAATTTGTTTTATTTTCAGAATGATTTCATGTAAACGTCTTTTATTCTAAAGTTATTTAATATATTAGTTCATGGTTATTTCTGAAGCACAATAAGAATTTTTATTTATTTTTTCCTTATTGAAAGTACAACTACAAGGCTATTTCTTGTAATTTTACAAGCATATACTTTGTATCTTATTACAAGGAAAACCATTGTAGTTTTACAAGGAATATCTTTGGCAACAGGGTTTTCAAAGATTTTCAATGTAAAAGTACAAAAAATTTTAACAGTGTAGATAATCATAAAACTTCAAAAGTTTTCAAAACTCCAAGTGATATTTACTGTTGTGTGTATTCTTTGAACTATTATTAAAGATAGATTTTCGCTATTGACCAAAACATTCTGCGATAATTTTTTACAAATAAACGGCAAAATGATTCGTCAACGTTGACGGTACGACTATATTATTATAAAAACATAACAAATAGTCATTTTATTTTATTAAAGGAACATACTTCGTATTACACTCCATCCTGGAAAGCTATCTCAACTGTGTAGTCTAGTATTATCTAACAAATAATCTTGAGTAATTATATAGGTAAAATACTATGTTAAAACTACATCTGATGTTCCTTTCATGCATTTAAATACCACCTGTAAGTAAATTACTTTTTTCTTTTTTTTTCTATCTCAACAAAGTAAAAACAAAAAAAAAATCATTAGAACCTAATAACTATCAAATGAACTACAAAACTCAAGTTTACTTTTAAAACTGACTCGTTTGTTTACCATTGTGAATCACAAAGTAATAATCAGAGGATAATGTTTTGTTTTTACCAGATAAGTCACATAAGTAATTGGAACGTTACATCATAAAACAAAACGAAAACATTTTAGACAGTAAAACAGTTTCATGTTAAAGTGGTTACCATTTATTCGTTCTGTAGAGGAAAAAAACATTATCGTTGTGAGATGTGGACTCATCCCACAGTGATTATTTATTGTTTTCTTTTTGTTATTGTCATCACCACTATTTCGTTTGATACTTATTCGAAAATTAAGTTCAATTACAGGAAGATAAATATTTAAATTTTAAATGAATGTGTTAGTAATAGTAATGTTATTAGTTTTGTTTATTTATTATGTCAATATAATTGTATTTTTGTGTGATTTTATTTGTAACTGTTGATCTAAAAATGGTTTGTAGTGGCCATGAGCATAGTTAAATAATGTATTTTTCTCATGGAGGTAACTTATTGCAAATCAGATATGTTTATGTTTTTATTTTAAGTTCTGTCACTTACAACGTTTCTTTTTCTGTGGAGAAATCAACAGAGAGAAAGAAAGGGGGGGGGGGAGGAATCAACAGCCGGACGAAATTAGTTTGTAAACACCGCATCGTACAGAAATGTTGCATTCTTTACCATTTTCCTAAAAAGTGTAAAATATCTTGAGCCTGCATATAGCTGTTGATAAATGAAAGCAACATACAAAGTTTGATGTAGAAGCAGAGTGGAGATATTTAGCCTGCTTTATACAGCGAAACTGAACGTTGTCGAGAATGATGTTAGGTGAGAAGGTAGTAATAACAAATGCTGGAGCGGGGAAAATGTCAGTCCAGAAGATTTCCCCGACTAAGGACAAGAACCTCGGTGGTGTGGCAGGGGACAATTTCCGCCGATAGTTGCTGCTTTCGGTAAGCGGTCAAATTTATGCTGGTAGCCTACTTAGGATTAAACATAACCTCGTTTTCAGGGAGTCTTTGGATTTACACCCGACGTTCTCCCCATGAGCGCCAGATCCCTTACCGATGCCAGTATACTCGTGGCAGAAATTTTTCTTGCCAAATAAATTCATGTAAGATATTTGGTCACCTTCCTAACCTGCAGTACAATTAAACTCATGCCTACCAACGGCGGCACGTGCCTTGTTTCATATGTGTTGAAAGTGTGTACTAGCCTCACCGGGAATCTAACCCTGATCTCTCTGGTGGGAGGCAACTAGTCTGTCCTATACACGGTACTAATTACCTTCTTGAAAATATCCGGTAATTTAAATACAATACTTTTAAAGTAATCGCAGTTTCGCACATCCAATCCGCCATTTTTCTCATTCGAATACATCTTCTTGAAGCTGTCTGACACGTGGGGTTTCATGAACTCCTTGTTTCCATATTCTCCTTGGTCTTTCTCTTCTCCTTCTTTCAGTTGGTTCCTAATTCCATATTGTTTTCGGCCATCTTCCATCATCGATTTAAATTCCCCGTACAGTGCAGGATATCTAAGGGATATTATGTAAATGTCACGAATGTCCTTTATAAATTCCAGGCGTCCTATGGTTGTCCTTAGGATATTTAGATATAGTACCTATTTAATTTGTATTAAAATTTGTGATATAATGTAATATATAAATGCTTAGATAACAACATATTGTTAAAATACACTGAGCGTAGATAAAAAAGATAATTTAAGTGTTTTCGAGCCGACATAGGAATATTCCCAAGCACATCCACTGGATGTCCCAAAAGCGTAACCCGTAGATATCCTCCTAGGATACACCGTAAATGTCCCCAATATTCTAACGTTTCGCGCATATTGTGACTATACTATGATATTGTATTAGTATTTAATTCGTGTTAGTAGTGATGAGATTTTGTAAGGTAGGAATGCTTAGACTAATATAGTATAATGGTTAAAGTACCCTGAAAATAGCATTAAAATTTTATTTAAGTGTTATTTGAGTATGTACAATCATTGGCAAATTCCCGAAATATATATATATATATATATATATATATATATATATATATATATATATATATATATATATGATATTCCAAAAGTATCTCCCGTGGATATTACTTTGTTCAATCCTGTTGATGTCGTCATACTCCACGTTCATTCTATCTTTGATAGTTTTGATAACTACGTGTTCTAGTTTTGATACTATACAGCTTATTTTCATCACATCGGTATCTAAACTCAGCAGTTTCCTTTCCTGTTAACGAGTTATAAAGCATAACTCCCTCAGTTATAGCATGGTACATCCTGTACTGAGTATCAGTTGTTAGAGCTTAACTACACCAAATAATGTTTAATTTCTGCACATCATTCCTACTCTGTCTTATGGCATGCTATATCCTATTCGCAACTAGGCTATCTAAGAACTTGCAGGAAGTTCATATACCTAGACCTTTCTTTGAATAAATAGCCTAGTTGCGAAGAGAAAGTGTAATTATTCACCTTTATCGAGAATTTCCGTACATGACATCTTGAATTGTAACATATACATTTTGTGACACCATATTTATTTCATATCAGTAGTCTTGGGTGTTGTGTCATTTATACATAAGCATTGCAACACTCGAACATGGTATGCAGCTAAGAGTGGCGACTCTATGAGGTGGGCATAAAATAGATACGAGAGAGGGGGAAGGGAACTGGACGACCCAGATAGTGTATCCTGAAGTTGACTACATCCTCTTTGTGTCTCGCGGGTCGGAGTTGGTTGGGTTTGCGTCGGAATGAGAGAGGTGAAGACTTCGAGACTCCGTAAGACCAACTGAAATTTGCCTTCTACTCAACATTCGGGCGCTTTTGATCCACCTGGTCCATACGTGTTAACTTCTGGGAATTAGCCTCCTGTACTCATACCAGAAATTCACTGCCTGACAAGTAAATGTTTGTACTATTTTATCCCTACACAAATAAATTCAGCTAAGTCTGAATGATATCGAAAACTTTATTTTCAAAGATGAAGCTAGCCAGGCATCTGAACATTTATGATTCAATATATTATGTCGTTGCTGACTTCGGGTATTTTCGCACATTTTAGTAAAATGTTTCCTTGCAGATCGTTATACACTTTTCCAAATATTAATTACGGTATTTTTTTTCGCAATCGCCATATTATTTTAGCGACTTGACTAAATAACCACTAATTCACGTGTTTTAGAATTATAATTGTTCTTTAAAATTACGTTCATTAACAGTATAGTAAACGTGTCAAACACCTACTTAAAAACATTTCACTAATATTATAAACTTGAAAATGACTCTGCTTGTTTATTTGTTACAATTCACGACTAAACCTCTGAACTAGTCGAAGTGAAATTTGTCATAGAGGTAGCCTGAGAATATTATGAATATTTTTGCTGCAAGAGCAAGTCGCCTCCTATCCTGCAGAGTTGGATGTAGAATTTTAAACTAATTCTGTATATTTGTATAATCATACACTTGGAGTGAAAATATCGACAGTAGTCCTTACGGTTTGAACTATATCGAGTATTCGTTAATATCACGTATCATTAATTTCACTCCTGAGTGGCCGAATTTAAATAATCTTGGAATCAATTTTCTGGTGATTGTGTAGCTAATAATCATTATGAATGTTTTTCTATTTTATTAATGGTGTAAAAATTTAGTAGCCCGGGGTCTTCGAGGGATGGTGTTTAGATAGACGCTGCTCACAGTAAAACTCACTCTTAAATCCTTGACTTAGATTAACCTTTATAAATATATTTATCGTCGCCATTTTAAAAATAACTAAAAACAGGTTTAGAAATGTACACAATTTTTTCAGTAGATTTAAAATTTTACTTATTGTGTTACTATAAATCATATTTCTCGATAATATTTGTTGGCAAGTCTGTCAGTATTCAAAAGTGCTAACATTAATGTAAACAGACTATAGCACTGATTTGTTTATATTGCAGAAGGAAGTATTGTGATTATCTCCAAATTAAAAAATTAATTAATAATGCAGAAAACTTTGAAGAAGACTGGAGTAATCTGCAAGGTGCAGTAGATGGTGCCAATTATTAACGGGATTACAATACTAAAACACGTGGGACACTTACAGCATTATAGAGCAGGTGTGTCAAGCTAACGTGGACTGCCGTTCATTTTCATTGGCACTGGAAGTCTTGTAAGTTGCAGGTCTCGCCTACAGCAGTTTGCTCAATAGCGCGATGCAGCGCCGCGCGGCACGTCCGACGCTGTAAATTGACAACACTGTATATTCTGGGTTGAACAACTGAGTGCTCATGTGACAGCGGCAAACACTGCCAGTGGTCGTGCAGCTACCTATTTTAGTTTTGTGGCGTCATTATTTACATTTGATTCTATGGTCTTATATGGACAAGGTTAAAATATTGTAATTATTTATAACGTCCTAGTCATTCACTACCGCAATCTTCCGTATTCAGAAAGCGACTACAACAAAAATGATTTGAACGTGTGTATTTTACTGAAAATATGAAGATTACTAATATTATTAAAATATAGTAGTTTTGAAATAAATGTTATGGCTGTATGCTATCAGATTATGCAATATATTTTACGTTTATAGCCGGGACTTCATTGTAATCTGAACGGTTAGTTATACTTAAAACAATTACATAACGAAACAAACATTCCTTCTTTGTTAAATCATTTAAAATTGTAATTGTAAGCATGTATTTTAGACGACTTTAATTTTTAGTACGGTACGTCACAAAATACCTTTATAGCACTGCTTTTCTATTTTCGTAACACAGATAGTTAATTTGTGCAAACCAGTAGTTGTCCATCGCCAGCCGACGCCAGGAAAGTTCGAGCAACGCTGTCGTCGATATCGCTCAGAAGTCTGTCATATCTGCGTGTGAAGAAGACCTGTGCTCCCGAGACCCTCTCCAGGGAGCGGTTTACATCAGTTTTCAACATCATATTTTTATATTTGCACCAACTATTTTTTTCTTATTTTAGATATAAATTGATACTTAATTTTGGTCTTATTAATTTTTTATTTCATAGTTTTTGCGTAATGACTCGTAAACATCAAAATTTGCACTTTGCGGTTTTATTTCACGCCGACATACCGAAATCAAAAAAATGTAAAGTGAATAACGATGTTGTAAACTACTTCTCTCAGTTAAAAACACACAAATCTTTTTTTTTATTATATGAAGGAGACATTGCAGTCTACAACATTGTTATTCATTGTAAATTTAAGTTTGGTATGTCAGTTGATTTTAGTAGCGTGCAGAAAAACGTAAAATGCAAATGTTGACTGTTACGAGTCATTACGCAAAAACTATGAGAGATAAAAAAATTCCGTAAGAGTAAAATTTTATTACAATTTATGTCTTAAACGAGAAAAAAGAATGTCTGGTACAAAATTAAAAATATGACGCTGAAAATGTGTGTAGACAGCACCCTTATCACCTGGATGTCTCTTGTCCTATTTATACGGCATGTGGAATCATACCGACCAATCGTCATACGCCTGAATACAGCGATAATGGGGACAATATTCAGAGGATTCCTTGTCTAGGTCAGCTAACGGTATTCAACGACATGAGGTCCCCTGCAACCACAGAGCCGACTCCACGTAGAAACAAAACATACACACAGCGCCGACCAACAGAGGGTAGGTGTAGAAGTGATGTGCTGGCCTTGAGCGAGTGGCTGGCTCGTAACACTATATATTCTACAACCATTAACATATATTAAAGAACTGAATAATACAACGATGATAATTCTTTTAGAACTGTTACAATGAAAAGCAGGTGTTGTTAAAGTGATTAATGTCTATATCTAGGAAACTTAAATGATTTAATTACACACACAACAAATATTCAATATTACAACAAGCGAACGGCAGATGAGGAATGATTATCTTGGGAAAAGAACATACAGTATCACTGGAGAAGACGCGATAAAAGTAACTGAAAATGTCGTTTAACAAAATAAATTCGGCATGCATCCAGCTTAGCTAATTCCAGAATGACACATTAAGTTAATGTTTTGCATTGACTGAACTAGAAATAGGCCCATTCTCAATATGATGTATATTACTTCCGGTTTATAAAGTCAGGGTGCAAAGAAAATTTGAAAGAAAAATGGAAGTTCAGAGTGCAATTGGACGAAGTGTCGCATCACTAGAATATGCGCCAATTTAAAGTTATCAGTATATCTCACTGAAATTTTTTTTTTCGAGTTCAGAAATGTCTTACAAAAAGTATATTGGACCTATCAACCCAATATTCGTAATCACAGGATATACAAGTAAAATATTTTTATAAGACCATTTCAGTACTGAAAAATATTTTCTACCGAACAATCAACTGCCGCTTAGTCTACTGATTCATAACACCGTCCAATTACAGAAATTTAAGCCTTACTTGAGAACAAAAAAGAGTCATTATGACTACAAAATATCGCTGGAGATTGCCGAGTGTGCTTATATCCACACCCACAAACCTAGCGCTTAAGGATGTTCAAGTGCGATAAAGTCATGATTTTATATTTATATGAAATACTGTTAGTTTTGTAGACGATACTTGTGAGTGCAGTTTCCTCTTACGAAACAATTTTACCTGCCGTAGTTTTCTCATAACGGTGCGTCAAATTCAAAGTTTGCATGTTCTGCTGCCATGCAAATATTGAAAACCAATTGTCTTACGTACATGAAATAATGCACAGTGAAGAAACATAACATGGGCTATGTAATAAAACATTTGAAAAAATCCCGGGAACTGTTTTTAATTTTTAAAAAAATTGCTGAATTTAGAACTTTTTCTGTATATTTGGAATTTTTTTTAAAATTCAAAATATTACGTTGTGGATTTTTTTATGTTTTATTGCATAGCTCATGGGATGTAAGTTCACAGAGAAATATTTTGCTTAAGCAGGTCAGTTGGTTTTCACTATTTGCATGACAGCATAACAAGCAAATTTTGACTTTGATGCCCCGTTGTGCGAAATCTATGAGAGGTAAAATTGTTTCCTAAATTAAATAATCTAAAATTTTCTAGTTGATACAAAATGCAAGAACACCCTGTTGGGAACATTAGATACGTTTATTACTCAAAATTTGGTCACCATAAAAAATTTCGGTGAAGACCCAAAGTTAAACTATCGTGTGGAAAGTAAAGCAGAAGAAAATTCAACAATGAAAATATATAATTTGTTCACAGCCTTTGTTTTCGCTTTTGTTCAACTGTTACTAAACCTTCGATTCACCATTTCTGTTTCTAAGACTGACTAGTATGACAGTTATTGCCCAAGAACAGGAAAACATTGGTAGTCTATTGTTGACAATTCCTCTCATAGAAAATGCTGATCAAATGTGTAGAGGTAAGACATCAATTTTAGTTTCTTGGGTATCTACATCTGTAATCATTACCTTAATAAACATATTAATAAAAAATGCAAAGAGTCTTTTTTTTTGGCCACGGCCAGTTTTAAGGAACCATCCCGGCATTCACCTGGAGTGGTTTCGGGAAACCCTGGGAAACCAAAATCAGGATGGCTGGACGATTGATGAAACCAGTCACCTAAATAATGCGAGGCTCAAGAATTGCATAATCTCGCCCGGTAAGTCACACAGCTGTAATTTGGGGTCTACACATTTTGTATGGCGTCTTCTTGATAAACTTCTACTACCCAGATATCTGCTTCGATGAAAATACACTTCCTTGATGCACACGTTTTTGTCTTCTGTGTATCTTCTCTTTTAGAATGTGAGTGCACTTAGCCGAACATTTGGGTAAATTGACTCTTTGAGACACTATCTGCTTCTCTCTTTAAAGGGTGATACAATTTTACATTCGTGTTTTTGGCGCCGATGTGAGCAATTTAATGGTGGAGCATTACCATTATCTGCTTTGTTGACTGTGCCTCCTTAGTTTTGCCGAATTTGGTATCATTAATTTTAATTTCGGCCTGAGACGTGTGAATGGTTAGGTTCAGGGACTCTCATAAGAATATTATTTTACTGAGACACGGTCTGCTCTACTAAATGTAAATTTTCACTTAGTACTTAACAAATTGACTTTTAAGTTCATCTTACTTCATGACTAAAACGATCACTTTATAATGACAACAAACACGCTTAATAACTATTAACCTTGGTAACCAAAATTTAACCAACAGAGTAAAAGTGCTCAATATGTAGCATATACAGTAGTACAATCCTTCTTCTTTCCTAATGTAATTTTAGTTTCCAGTTATTAACCTAATAATTAAGACAACAGTGATACAAATGCATTAATTTTAAATAAGCAGTACAAAACTATGAAGAAACCATTTGGTTAAAACAAATCCCCGAAGAATTTTCGAATGTTGCACCATTGAATAGTTTATACGGTCAAGTCCTTCTTCTTTGAGTTTACTTAATGTTCCATAGAATTCTTTCTTGCAATTCAAATCTTCATAGTACAATGCTGCTGATTAAAATGGAAAAGGTAGACACAGTAGGATTCTTCCACCATACGGAGCCACATTTATTCTTCATCTGATTACACAGGTAGAGGTGTTCCTCGGTGAAAGAGTTCAAGCCATACTGGTTACTAGGCAAGCCACATTATTGTAGTAATATCCAAGTCGTCGTAGCAGGTACCATGGATGCAGTAGATTCTCATGTTATAATAATTAGGATCTCAAGTTTTAAACAAGTAAACCCCAATGTATTGAAGGTCATACATGTAAAGAAAATTATTTTGATACATCAAATGCAGGTAAAATAAAATTGGAGACTTATGAAATTGAATCTTTCATAAATGAACTCTTTGCCTAATAAAGAATAATCAACCAACCTTCTTCGTAGCAACAATAGTCATATTTACAGTTAGACCATTTTTAACGAAAAGTTCGAAATTCAACAATTGAATGACCTCAAAGATTTTTTACCAATTATAATGCAGATGTCAGCTTCGAAGACTCTAAGACAAAAGGCATCTTTCATTAGACAAAAAAATCAGCAAGACATTCAACCTGCAAAAGACAACGCAAGATATGGCAAAATAAAATTTAATTCATTCACATCTACAACGTACACATTTACCTCAAAAGTATCGTACAAGACCATAATTTCTAAATTTGGAATATCCAGAAGAACCTAATTCCAACAAACGATAGAATTAATTAAGAAGACAACAAAAGCTGATTATTGTTGAGGGGAAGAGAGAGAAGCAGTAGACATATCTATTTTCTTCTCTTGAATCTTCTCTTCAGTCCTCTTCTTTCATCACACCTGATTTAAATTACGGGCAATTATTAAATACTGAAGTTAAATAGTTGACCACATGAATCTTCCATTAGTACAGCTGAAGTAGTGATTCTGGGTTACATTCTTGCAAGAGTTTTATTTTCTTGGCAAACAATGGCCAGGATGTATCCGTCAAAACTTATTCATCTAGCAGCACACAGAGAAAATACTTAACATATCCTCAATTGAATCGTCATAAACCATTGTGTTTGCGTAGCACAAATATCATACACTTGTCAACTGCTATTTGATTAAATAAGATGTTTTCTTGTATACTTGTAACATTCCATATTTGGTTGTCAGTACATGTCCTTTCGTACATATGAGGGCGAATAAGTTTTCTCTCAATAGCTCAATAAACAAGGACAACAATTACATGAACATACACTCTTTAACAATAAACGTTAGCTAATAATACATAAAACACAGTACACTTGGCATAAATATAAATTCTGTAAATAACTTCTCGAACTATGGATATCATCAGTGCTCCTCTGCAGAATAAGACATACTGAATACATGAGTATGAATGTTAAATAAGAAACAGAACGAAAACTCTCTTCAATTACAAACATAAGCATTTCTTGACATACTTTAAATAACTGCAGACAACTTATACGATCGGTGGACGAAGGGCTCTTAGCTGTGTTATGTAAAACCGACCTACAACATTTACTTGCAAATCACTAACTCACAACAGTTACTTTTAAGTATTATTTCGTTTATGTTCAAACTAGACCGAGAGCTTCTGACTTCTTGTTCTGGACTCTGATGCTTTGAATGATCTTGCACTTACAAGTTGATAAGTTTTTTCTTTAGATTTTCACGATCTCGCTCTTCATTTATAGTATAATATTGTACAATAATTTCTGGCAAAGGAATCTGAAAAGGTGTTGAGCGTTCTAGAGTGTGAGTTTAAAAACTCCTTCATTACTACTGGTTTAACATCTTGTTTCCATTTGAATAAACTAACTCTCATTATCTTGAGTATTGCTTATCATAGTAGGTATGTTAGATATTCCCAAATTGGCATGGTTAAAATGGCCATGACTAGCAAATCCTTGAAGTGGTGGTATATTTTGTAGGTAAGTGGGTGGCAAAGGTGGTGGAGGTTGTGAAAGATTGGGAAATCCACCAGTAACAGGAACATAATGCAAAACAGTATTCACAGGACCATTTGGACCTCCCTCTGATGTGTTTATCTGATACGCGCGTCCTTTCTTTTCTCTTATATTCTTCCGCTCTCCCTCTGATACATTTTCACCCCCCAATTGGCCATTTCCATTAGCTCCCTTATTTATTTTCCGTTCTTCATCATTTTTATCGTACTTCGGGTGGAAACGAAAATATTTGTTACGTTTGTAGCCCTTGTACGGGTTCCAGTATCTCTCATTATTATTGTTTACTGAGAAATCATGGCGATCATAATTTGTGTAGCACAAAGGTATAGCAGGTTCAGACACTCTGTCAACAATAATCACGTGTCTATAGTCTTGTGGGTAGCGTCTAGTGTCCGCCTGAAAATTTGCTTGGCAACGTGGAACATTTCCTCTACGTCCTTCTTTCTCTAGCGCAGCGCAACTCGCTGCCTTTCCAGTTGATCCAGCCTAAGCAACTGTTGGCGAAAATCTGGCATATTTACAAAAGGTCGGTCTGAGCACTGAATCTGATATTGTAACGGTAATTGCGATACAATTAATGACGCAAACTCCGCATCACTCATCTCGGCTGTTAAATGACGAGTTTGTTCAAACGTTATGCTAAAGTGTTCTTTCGGAGATTTTGATCGCATTGGTTCAAAATTTTCTGTGTGCAGTCTAGCTGTGAGGTTTTCCTGTATATTGGTATTCCAATACTGATCCAAAAATACAATTTCAAATTGGGAAAAGGTTTTAACATCCAACTTATTAACCTGCCACCAAAAGTAAACGTGATTTTTCAAGCTTAAACTGAGGCAGTTCAAAATTTCAGCACCGTTCAAGCAAAACAGTTTAGCATATTCTTTCACTTTGTTTAAGTAAATTACTGGATTTTCGAGGCGTTTTCCGTGAAAGGGTGAAATGCTGCGTTAACCTGGTGACTGCAGGCATTTACACATAAGCTCCGTACTTCGTCTATGTTGGTACGTGAACTATTTTCAGTATTATCTACAGAAGATATGTGTGGTGGTCGGATGGTCTCTGTCCCCTGAGAATTGGTATTAGCGATGTTAGTGTGTTTATACATGTTTTGTATAATTTACTCCATTTCATATCAGTTTGGATAAATCTGACAGCAACTTATGGGCAAAAATTTATAATATTTTGTTATTTTTGTCACTACACAAGACAAACTTTGCAGTACAAATGCTGAAATTGATATTTCAGGTTCGTTTTAGACATAAAAATGTCTTGCATTGTGCAACAAATCACAAAACACTAAAAAATTATTGCCCATTAGTTGCTGTCAAATTTATCCAAACTTATATGAAACAGAGTATACCAGTAACCTTTTCATTAACATTTGCGAGCTCTTTGTTCACGGCACCTACACTGAGAGAAAGAATTGTTTCATTATACTAAATATATTTATTTGGGTGATGTTTGCTTCAACTAAACAATATTTTGTTGGTAAGACCAAACTTGGAGTCCTCCTAACAAATTTATTTATTTCCCTCGACCAGATTATTCATTTCAACGCTCTTTTTTGTGCCAAACATATATTTGGTTACTATAGGACGTCGAATAAATATTTTGTGTAAACAAACAACTCGTTACAACTTGTCAACAAAATAATATTGTTAGTTATAAGTTAAATGCTTTGAACCAACCCTTTTTTTTCGTTGGACTAAACGATTTTGTTGGCGAAACTAAATACATTTGGTTGACTTGCGGATGATGGCAGGCTGGCGTACGTAAGCGATAAGATTGTGAACACTGTATACCTCAACATTCAAAATATAAGTTCGTGCCACAAGTAGGACGTCTAAAATGTTAATCAGCATATGTTTAGTATCTTAATTTTAGCTATAATAATTTCAAAGTGGTTAATTCAATTGATCACAAAAGGAAATGTTATAAACTTGAAAAACCCCGCAGCTGCACGACTCGTTATTTGTGCCGCGGTGCACGACCTAACTATACCTATACAAATAACAATTTCACTGTTATGGAAGCATTCGTAGCTAAGATGGTTAGGTTATGAATTGGAAGTGTTAATTCAATGGTTGATAGATCAAATCCCAGCGCGGACATACTTCCTTTTTTTTTTTTTTTTTTTTTTGCTCTTAAAATTTCAGAAATTTTTCTTGTTCATAAAATATATTTTTTTAGTTCTTAAAATATTGCATGTTCATTTGATATGGCCAACGAAATATTTGGTACTGCTAACAAAATTCAACTATTTGCTTCAAACAAATCGAGGGAACAAAATAATATGGTAGGAGCAAACAAATATTTCTTTGCCCCTATACAAACAAATGATTTGGTTGATGCAAACAAATTTTGTTTGCACCAACAAAATATTTTTCTGTGTAGTTGTTTCACAATGGCATTCTTATGTTTACTAGCTGCCCTCTCCGACAATGATAACTTATCGCACAAGTGTTGCTTAAGCGATGTGAACTGATTGTCTATGCGTGATAAAGTTTCAGAATTGTTTATAGAGTGATCAGCTACGCTTACACACTGGCATTGTGAAACTCGTGCGTCTATTGTAGAAGGTTGTGAAACTATTTGAACATTTTGTGCTCTTCTACACTTCTCTGCAGTTCATCACACCTAACTGTAGTTTCAAGCTTAAGTTTATCAATTCTTTGACCTGTGTTTTCCATTATGTTACCCACAGTGTTGTCAACAGAAACTTCCAAATTGCTGAAGTGTGTGCGGAAAATGTTCAGGTCACTGGACTGTATATCTGAACTTGTTTTGATTTCGGAAATTTACATTTGTACAGTTTACACGGATGAAAGCAAATCCTCTACTTTTCTCTTCTGCTCATCTAAATTCGCTTGTAGAGCAGAGACAATTTTTTTCTAAATTTCCTTACGAGTATTACCATGCTCACAAGACAATTCATTCCTAAGTGATTCATGAGCAATGGAAAAATCATTTTTCAACTCACTTTTCACATTCGTTATCTCCACATTCATAGTTTGTATTTCGGTCCGCAAATCAATAATGTTAGTGTTTAACTTACCAAACAACAAATTAATTTGCTGCGTAATTGCACTGGAATGGCTGTCCTTTTCTACAGTATTAGTTGCGTTAATATCCTAACCAGACATTTCCGGGTTGACATTTACTACACGCATGGGTTCAGTTTCAACATTTGGTAACACTGAGGAATCGTCATGACTGTGTACAACAGTATTCAGTTCCTCCATGTCTGTTGGTTCTCTTAGTTCGTGTACCGTACTTCGCAGAAAATACTCCTCTCATTCCTGGGTCATTAATAAAACCCAATGTGACACAGCAATAGGATAACAAAGAAAACTAAAAATGTCACACTAATTCAAAAGGGAAAAGAAATTATTTCACAGTTACGTGAAATTCGTGGCCCATAGTTGCGGCGCCAAACATTCTATCTCGGAACAAATTCGGTGTGAATTTAAATGCCTTTCCCCTTGCCCGGAACAACTGACATCCGAGAATATAACCTTACACAAAAAGTCAAATTTTTAAATACTGCGGTAGAGTATGAGTAAATGAAAATAATAATATCCTAATTAACGAAATAACAAAACTGATGTAATTGTACAGCGTTATGCAAGGTAAAACGACATTAAGGGTTTTAATTGTTGAAATCAATAAATATAACAGATTTGTATTATTGCCATCCTTGCTTCGAGTAATGCTTAGACTACTTTAACTAGTTTCTTATTGAGGCTTTGTAAATATATATATATATATATATATGTAAATATATATATATACATATATATATATATATATATATATATAAATGTTGCTGTTACATTTTTCGTAGATTCATAGCACACACTCTCCATTCTAAAAAACACCAAATACATAATCATTTAACGTAACTGTTAATTATTCCTCTTTTCAGTTTAAAGAATTCGCAATAATAATCTTCTATGAGATATTACATATCGTACTTATACCTAAACATGACAATATAAATTACTAGGTGAGTAGAAATAACTATAGCTACCCTCTCCTGAGATGGACTCAACATATTGGAACAAATTACAACTTTTAAGTTCATCTCACTCAATGATTAAAACGACCACTTTAGAATAACAACAAACCCGCTTGAAGACTATTAACCTTGGTAAGTTATAAGCAGAAATAACTATAGCTACCGCTATATAACAGGTAAAAACGTTTAGCAAGAAATAAAATAGAGTCAACAAAACAAAGACAATTTTACTACATTACTACTTGCAACGAAGCCCTACTTAAACACATTTTCGAAATTTTCCAACCCCCTCCCCGCTCCCTAATAAACAGTAAACTACAATAGGAATGCTACGAAATGTTTTTCCTCTCTCTAAGTATTAGATATGACAGTACCCGGAGTTATAACAGCATTGAAAGGGATGTCTCGTCAGACGACTTATGTCTCTAGAAGTTTGCTATTTATTTTATCATCATTAAATATTACTGTAAGATTAATATGTACATTTAAGTTTTTTCATATGAAAATGATTACTATAACTATTTCTGTTCAAAATATACGAGTGCAGTAGAATGAGAACATTCGTGATATTATATTCCTAGTAAATGCAGCGTCGTTACTTAAAACGTATAAGCATTACTTCAAATTTAAATACATAAAAACTTATTAATTAACTCATTAAGACATAAATGAAAGATAATTGCACTGTCAATTTCAATGGTTTCTCTACTAAATTTTCAGCACGGATTTTAAGAACTACTCATTTTTCGATTGTTAGGAATCAGATACACTGACAGACGATATTAGTCCACAATATATTTTGGTACTGATTACCGTTTTACAGATGCTATCGCAATTTACAGACGGTTCTAGTGAGTTGCCGAAGTTCTATTGCTTCCTTTTAACTTACTACCAAATACTTCCAGGATTCAAACGCTGTAAAGTAACTGTAAGCAAGTCACTTTGCCAAGTACGCATCGGACATAGGTTTCAATCAACTTTTCTTCACAAGATGTACACGTGCACTGAATTTTTAATGTAAGTTATTAAAGTTATTACATTTGTATTTATCGGACCTACATGGAAACAGAGGAAGAAATATTTTACACTACAAATACATAACTTATAGTAGTAAAATGTTTTACTTAATGTTATGGTAATTTTGTACTTTCACAGAAAAGCAAATCATGACGATCAAGGGGATTTATTTTTCGCTGTGCATTGGTACGAACTTATATTTTCAAGTGTTTGCATTATGACTAAACTGTTAACTGTGTACATAAAATAAAATCGTAACACTATTTAAAAAGCAACACGTAAATGGTACTACAGTATTTTGTTAAATACTGCTCACTAGTAATTTACTGTCAAAATAAATTAATACAACGTTCATCAACTTACTACTTTATACAATAAATTAATACATTTCCATCTTATGAACCTGAGCAGAATGGCTGCCGGAAACCAAGTCTCTTTGTTAACAGCGAGATCCAAGCTATACCGTAACTGAATTCAAAAGTTAGTCATATTGGGTCGTGACAAAACATCTCTGGCTTGGACACGAAAGATCCTAACCTGTTCACAGCATT
The DNA here is from genome assembly GCA_003012365.1 of Medauroidea extradentata. Taxonomy (NCBI): domain Eukaryota; kingdom Metazoa; phylum Arthropoda; class Insecta; order Phasmatodea; family Phasmatidae; genus Medauroidea; species Medauroidea extradentata. The sequence continues at coordinate 17,335 of PNEQ01069574.1, read as the reverse complement.
GAATACATAAGTATGCAAAAAATTTAATTACGTATACTTGAAATTGTGGCATAAGATACGTTTTACTTTAAACTCACTACAGGTCGTTGCATTTCTTTAGAACAAGTTATAGTTTATAGTACTTTAACAGATAAAAAATTAAATCATTACTGTTTCCTCAACTTACCAGCGTTTAGTATTTTATCAACAAGGACACTTTTTGGTCTATTTCCTGAACTAAAAAAAAAGAAAGGAGTATATAAATATGCATTCTTGTACATGTAACTTGGCTATGTACGTTATTTAACTCACATTTTTAAATGAATAATTAATTTTTTGGATGACGTTAAGTATGTTTGAAAATTCCTTGCATAAATTTCTTAATTATTTTCTTTTAAAGAAATAACTTATACGTTTTCTTTTCTAACTGTACAGGTATTGCGTCGCATGTGGGAATCGTGCCGGACGATGCCGTTGGTCGGTGGATTTTCTCGGGGATCTTCCGTTTCCCCCGCGCTTCTCATTCCAGCGCTGTTCTATACCCACGTCATATCAACCATCACCAGCGCTAAAGACCTAGTTGTTAAGGACGTGAGCACGAGCTTCTCGGCTCTCGAAAGAGTTATTTTTTAAAACCCAGACGAGAACCGACAACGTAAAATTACATTGTAACTTTGTTACATATTGGTCTTACTAAGTAATGTAATTTTTCGAGACAAGCGGTATTTCGACTTTAGCTAAGTTACGAATTATAAGGAAATTTCATGAATTAAATTTTTAACTATTTAGCTACCATCTTGCTGTATTATGTCTCGACAAAATCAAAGTACGTTGTTAAATAAAATCAGTTATAACAAAGTTACAGAGCGATTTTACGATATCGGCTTCCGTTTATGTTTTAAAAAGTAGTTATCGTTAAACATGTATTAACTTAGGCCTAAGTCTCCTTAAGCGCTGACCAAATGCTCTCACTAACACACATCACACGTCAGCAGTTATATAGATAGTTCGCGATAAAGTAAACACTTTTGGAAAAATATCTTATTAAAGAAAATATTTTTAAAAATAATATTTACTACAACCTCATACGTTGGGCACGGTTCCAGTTATACACTTCGATTGTTATTTAGGTTGCTATGAATACATTATAATGTGGCAGTAAATACATTTTATCTGAAAGGAATAAAGTAAGTAAGGTTTTCAAACGTGCCCACTTTATCCCGAACAACCAATAGCAACATAAACTGCACATCGGCAAAGAATAAGGCATGAGAAAAACCAGGACTCGCTGTCGTTGTTATCACAGCCTTGCTCAAACAATGGTGGCCCGTTGTGAAAAATCCCACGCCCGAGAGGCTCACAGTAGAACAAAAAATTTTTCAAACACCTACGAAAACTTTACTTAAAATTTTCTAAACGTGACAATATCAATGTGTATTTTGTGTTTTACTGTTGTTATGTTATATTTAGGGTAGTGAAAGTTTTTGCATTCATAAACAATGAGCAACATGTATTTTTTATATATTTTCATAATAATAAAAAAACATTATTTAGCTATGGAAGGGGGGGGGTTGTGAAACTAAATCATTGTTCTTCGCATCCGGTGAGAGCGATGCAATCGATGAACATATTTTTGGAGTCACCCAAAATGGCTTAAAATTTCTGTTTCAAACAGCTGTGTCTAGAAAATTCCAACAACGTTATTAAGCAGAACGGTATGAGCTTTCGTCTGACTTCACGCTATATTTACCATCATAAAAAATCATTATATTGTTACCGCAAACCAAAGAAAAAACTACATAAACAATGCCAGCAAATATCCTACTTTACTCATAAATACGGTATTGGGCCTTTTACTGGCCAGAGTAGAAGGATTGCCCATATCGTTTCTTTTCTTCTCCAGCGAGTAAAAAAGTTTAAAGCTGGGCCATTTGACATTTTGCGTTGGTTAGGGCATCCTTGTAATTTACTACGATTTATTTTTTTGCACATTATCATATAGTTTAGTACCTTTAATATTTCTAAGTACCTTATGCTGAATGCGAGCAGATTCAGTTTTAATACTGTAGATTGTTTTAAGCACGCATGAATAAAGGAATACCATGTTAGGGGTAAAAAAAAAACATATGAAACGCTTACGTATCCCCAAATAGGAATAGCTACGTAAAAAACATGCCAACAGATAAGAACAATAAGGTATGGAAGTTTAAAAAAACATGATTATGGCCACACGCATCGCTAGTTTACTTTTAGTTGCACCTAGGGGCTAATTTCGCTTCACCGTGGACTACAGCTATTACCGCATAGACGATATCTTCCACAGTGCATTGTTCATTATCTTGAGAATAAATGTGATTGTCTACAGAAACAATTTGGTAGTACATGCGATATCTGCTGCCAACAACAATCGCTACATCATTAAACTGTTGAGACACGTTATATGCTTTCATCAGCACATCAATTGAGCTATTTTTCAACAAGATAACCCCCGATTATTACCAAAAAATCCCATGCCTGTAAAATACGTAAAGTCATATCCTTCCAGACATGAATGTTCACCTGATATCTCGTTGACCGAACATAAATTGAATATTATCGCTTTGAAAATATTTCCCAGAAACACATTAAGTGTCTGTACTGCTCGACGTAACTGTAGATGAGCTGGTAATCACACATAAAGCTTTAATGTATACATTTTTGCAAATAAGATAATTTATTAATTTCAACTGTCATAGTTTGACAATCTGTAAGTCGTTTGTATTAAGTTTTTCTGTATAATGTGGTTGTGCGTTTTGTTATTGTAATTTTAAATTATACAAGCGTATGTTTTATCGTATATATGCTGCTTAGAAAATATCTGGCCAAAATGGAATGAGTAATAGAGGGGAAATACACATTTTGAACAATATAACGTGGGCTCATAAATGACGCGTTCAAAATATGGTAGATCTTTCAGCAAGTCCGGCTATTACAGTAGGTGCTGGAAAGAGAACACTAGCCTCACTCCAGGGAAGCATTAATACTCGTATAATATTCCCGATATGTTCTGAACAACATCTCCAGCTGCAGCAGTTAGTATACTGATGAAACCTTACTTAAAGTCAACAGGGTACTCTGCTCTTTAGGTGCTCCTGAATAATGAATAGGAACACGTGAGCTCAGGAGATCGAGATGGCCAATATGCAATGACACCCCGACCTTTCCAGTGGAGGGAGGAGGCTGGGGTACTTAACATCCAGGAGAGTCGAGTCAGCAGATGAAAACTGTGTAGGTGCACCATTATTCTTGTTGCAGATACGTCGTCGAGTTAGTTCCGAAACATTAGTCAGCAATTCCGACAAATTCTCTTGCAGGGAGAAACTGTACGTGAGCCTGTATAATATTCGAGGTAGGATCTACAGTCCAGTTATGTACATGTAAAATACAGTATATATACTTGCCCACGTATTTATTTATAACTGTTCCTGGCAGTCACGTGGGATGTCGCATGTAGACTATGGTGGGTCAACACGAACATCTCTCTCATGTCAGTACTGTTTCATAAGTGGATAACACGAAGGAAAGTCAGGCCAGTATGTTGCTGAAACAAGGAGCGAATTCTTCAAGGCGAGTAAAATATTCTTCTTTTAGCACGTTCAATCGCAGCGCATGCAATATTGTTGTCATTGTAATATGAATAAGACATAAACTGGTTTGTCTAGATCAACATTTAACAAGCTCAATCTCGTTAATCGTTCAGTATGAAACCCATCTTCATACGATTGCTTTTGTCCATAATGATCCCCGCCCAGTGTACTATCATTTTCTACAGGGACATTTTGTGTAACAATTTCTTCACTCCGAAGCTCATGGGAATGGTTGAAACTGGAAACAGTTGTGTATTCTCTCCTAGATTTATTTTAAAAAAATTTATGACCTAGTTATTTACAATTTTTTAAATCTTTAAATTACAAAATTTATCATGAAACTTTTATCTTTTTGTTGCAGGTGAGTACTTCATTGCTTATCACTGTTTCTTGTTGCTGTCGCCACAGCCCGCTGCTCTTCAACTGGTGAGTAGGTAATCGATTCGAATTTGTTTTCTTTCTACAAAAAATTGTGATAATGTATGTTCGTTCGACCTCTATTTCAGTGCTCCGAGATAGTGAATTGATCTAATTAGTTTTAAAAAGGTATCATAGCTTTGGAAATAACTTCCACGTTTTTTTTTTGTAAAAAATTTACTGTTTTTTCAGTTAATCTGTATGCGAAAACAATAATCTGTCTTTGTGGCCACAACTCACTCCTGTGTCAGTATATATACTCTGTATTCCGAATGAATTAAAAATCAGCCGTAGTTACTGTCATACCAGCATTTTCAGCAGACACCAGAAGGATTCGTCGCTTGGAATGGCCGGATCTCATCAGATGGTTCGGTATAATAGGTTCCATGCCAGATTAAATTTTTTTTAATCATATTGTATTTTCAGATCGTACGCCAGACCTAGTACGATATGTAAAATAGTACATCGCCATCTCGAATAAATAGAATTTTCGACCTATTAAAACGTATGATGTAGTTATACTAAAATGTCAGAAAATTGTACCAGTGGCTCTCTATTTTTATAACATGCCACTCAGTACTGAAAACAATGCCCACACAAAGAAAATTATACTATTATATAAATTTTTAAACATGTTAGATGTATTATGTACCACGGTATTCTAAGACATTATTTAAAAACATTTCTTTATTTTTACATTTTCGAGAGCTTTTCCGACATCTAAGTAGGCATCCGTTAATACTAAGTAAGAATCTACATAGTGATCCATACAAATTTTTGACAACGCCATACTGAATATTCGGCAAGAAAGAGGTTAATTACGTTGAGCCAAATTCAACGCCCAGTGCACCCGGGTAGGTTCTTTTTTACCCATAAGTAAATCGCCGAATATGAACCTGACAACTATTTATGTGCCTACATTTGCAATAGAACTTCTATACATACTGATAAGACCCTATATGGCTTGAATAGAATCTAAGTCTTAAGGAAAAACATTACGAAACACCGGATAGAGTTCCTTTTGGCCCTATGTGTAATCGTTAGAATTTACACGCTTAAGTGAAAGTTTCGACATGCCTCCATGTTGCCATTTTGGGTTATAATCACTTATCTTGTTCTATATTTTACTTCTTTAGAATTTTTTTTTCACTGTGAAATCTGTAACGTTTGTAGTTGCAGATAAAATAAAAAGTAATTTGTCTTCGAATCAATAACGATTGTCGGGGCTGGGTTAATGCTTGTCTGAACTAGGTCATCTCCAGCGTGGTGCTAGTCTTCGCGCGTCACCATGTTCTTCTCAGACTGGAGTCTCTTCTGTCTTGTGGATGTACTGTAGAGTCTGTGGTGGAAGTGGTTCAGTTACGTAATTCGTGGGTCAACATTTTTACCACTTCGGTTGAAAAATTTGTCGGTTATTCTCACCGTGGTTTTGTAAATGTGTGTTAACCTAGTGTGCCGTTGCAGAAATTGTTGTAATGTCGGCAGGTACAATCCAGTTAACCGTCTCATTCCATCAGTGTGTGAATGCGTGTACTATGATATGTTGACGTGGTGAAGTGAGGCCATGCTGGGAATATGAAATTGTGAAGTGGGTTGGCTATGCGTTTTATAGACTGCTCAGCGAGTTTAAAGCGGGGCTTTTGATGATAGCTGGAGTACAGTGGTGAGTTAAGGCATGACTTCGGAATTTTTGTAACTGTTGAATAAGGGATACGTTCTTCCCTGGCGAAGCGGATAACATAATGGCATTGAATATATCTCTTTTGGACGTGGAACTCGAAAATCTATAAGCCCTATTTAATTTCTCTGTATCTGCATTCATATATAAATACATTATAAAACTATAAAAATGAATTAAATTCTAGTTAAGGAAGAAATTGTTAATTTTCGGTTTAGGAACTCACACAAATCACGCATTTAATTGAGAAATAGTACTCCACTGTCTTTGCATTATAATGTAGATACACAACGTGTATCTAAAACATACTGACAAACTTTGACAGGTTATTCCTGAGGCGGGAATAGAATGTTTGATAAAGGGAACCCATGGTCCAGGTCAAATAGGGAATAAAGTAGACGCTTCCAAAGTTTAAGAAAAAATTACAAATTAGTGTGATATTTCGAAAACGACTTTCTTGACAGAAATAGATTTCTGGTTACCAATACGTGTCACCGAAATCAATAATAACGTGAGGGATTTGCATATTTAACAAACCTCAAACATGTTTGAATGTGGTGGCACCACCCCATTCTGAAAAAAAAAAAAAAAAAAAAGTACGTGGCAGTAAAAATGTGCTATTTTTGACCAAATGTAATAAAACGTCGGATAAATTGAATAATGAAATGTCTCTTGCAAAAACTGTCTACAGCTCGTCCTTTAAGGGTAATCATTAAATGTTTGATTTCACAGAGAACTGCTATTGCCTACAAAGTATGCAACCAGGAATAGCTGTTTGCGTACCGCGCCATAGTGGAATGCGTCCTGCAGTTTTGTGTGTGGTAAAACATTATTGATTTTTATAAACAGATTAGGTGGAATTGTTTCCCTTAACGAGAAGTAAAATAAGAAAATGAATGCTCACCTGTGCACTACCAATGTCATTTCGCACTATCATAAGAAATTCTACAATAAGTGTTCAAATTGGTGGCCTCCTATTTCATTTCAACAGTTGAGTCGGCGTATCAAAGACTGGCGTAATCGTTCGAATGCACCTGGTGTATCTTGAATTTTGTCGCAGGCGGCCATTATTCTAGCTAGACTCGATGTATGTGTCGTATAGCAGAGCCTTGATGAACTTCCACAGGAAAAAGTCGAGTGGATTAAGGTCTGAAGAGCGTACTGGCTACGCAAAAGGCCCACCTCTTCCAATCCACTGTGATGGAAATGCCGCGTTAAGGTAATTACGTACAGCTCGTGTGTGATGTGGAGGGGCACCGTCGTGTTGAAATCACATATGTTGCCGAACCACAAGTGGCACATGCTCGAAGATCTCTGGCAATGTGAATTGCAGGAATTGGCCTTGCATGTGCCCATTCAAACGGCGTGGCATCAACAAGGGCCCAAAGATATGGTCGCAGACAATATCCGTCCAGTTGTTTGCAGATAATCGTTGCTGGTTCGCTACTATGGCAATTGCATGAGGATTGATGTCCCAAATGAAACGGTTCCTGCTGTTACGGTAACCATCATGTATAAATGTCGCTTCATCAGTAAACAATACTATGGACGTAAAGTCTGGATATTCTGTCCACTGACGCAGGAACCACCGCGAAAAAGCATTTCGAGGAACTAAATGTGCGGTGACAATGCCTGGACCTTTCACACTTTGTAGGCACGTAGCAAGTACTAGTGCAAAACACGCCATATAGTTAAATGTGACACGCCCACCCCGTGCGCAATGGCGCGGGTGCTTGTTGGCGGATTTCCTCCAGAAGGTTGAGAACTTCTTCATCCACATTTGGTGTACGTACATTCCTTGGGTGACCAGAGCCACCTCGCACTTTAAACGTGCCCGTTGCACGCAGTCTCTGGGTGACCACTTCTGAAGGTCTCGTGATGAGGTTGTCTCCGCGCAGGGAATCTCTCGTGATACAATCGTGGAGCAGCGCGTGCATTACCGTTCATTTCACCCTACAGCAGAACCATGTCGTCATTTCGGTGTTAGTGTACGTTGTCATATCGACACCAAAACAGTGAAGTGTGGGTTTGTAGTCTACTACAGTCATCTCCCATGTTCGGGAAGGGAAACTACACTACCAATAAAAGGAGGGTAGGTTTGGGGGGAGGGGGAACTATGACGTACACCAATGTTATTAGCAACTACACTACACGATACAACTTATGATTCCTCGTTGCCACAAACCAAGTGCCCACACACAACACAGGTGTGGCAAGCATTCAGACATTCATGGTTGCATACTTGGCAGGCAATAGCAGTTCTCTGTGAAACCAAACATTTAATAACTACCCTTAATAGACGAGATTTAGACAGATTTTGCAAGAGCATTTCTTTTTCCAATTTTCTGACGTTTTATTATTTTAGGTAATAAATAGCACATTTTTACTGTCATGTGCGTATTTTTTTTCTCAAAAATAAGGGTGCTGCCACACCATTTAAATATGGTTGAGGTGTGTTAAATGTACAAATTTCTCACGTTATTATTGATTTCGGTGACAATTATTTGTAACCAGAAATCTGCTTCTATCAAGCAAGCCGTTTTCAAAAGATCACAATAATTTGTCATTTTTTCTCAAACTTTGGAAGCGTCTACAGTTCTTCCTATTAGACCTGGACCATGGGTTCCCTGTATCAAACTTTCTATTTCCACCACAGGAATAACCTGTTAAAGTTTGTCGGTATGTCTTAGATACACGTTACATTTAGCAAAGAAAATTACAGCCATTTGGCTGGATTCTTACCAAAAATTATTTTCGCTGTCACTGATTTTCTCTCATGATATTAAACAAACTACTCGCATATAAAAGGAATCTCTTATGCCTTCTTGGGTAGCCACGTTCATAGCACATGGTTAAAATATGTATGGTAGTAGGTAGTGTGCAATACTGTCGTCAATTTTTTTTTCTTTTGAAACGTTATATGCTTCTGCAAACGTCGACTGTGACGGATTTGCAATACACAACGTCGTTCACAGCAAAAATTACAAAATTATAAGTTCCATTTTCCCTTAATAACGACTGTTTCGAAAGCAAATGGGTAAATATATCAGGAAGTTCTCGCAATTAAGGCCATGCTCTCCTGTTTCTATTTTTTTCTTCGCGATATCAATTATTTTACTTCTAAACGAGAACAGTTACCAAATATTTGTCTGGCAGTTTTGTTTAAAATGGTCTTCTCTATGTTCGCAGATTTTTTTCAAGGGAGTAATTACTATGGTTTTAGTTAACTATGCAACTAATGAAGTTATGGTTAGTTGTATTTTTATTCGAAACCCTGTAATTTCTTGTTTTGGATAAATTCACTCTTACGGCAAACATTATTTTAAACAAAACTGCTAAACTGATTTTTGAAATCTTCTCTCGTCTAAGCTTAAAAAAAAATACCGCAAAAACACTGGAAACAGAAGAAATTGGCCTTAAGGAGACAATTAGTATAGATAACAAAGATCTAACTTATATGGAAATCTGGTTCGTAAGTATCATTCCCTGTCTCCACAAAAATAGAAGTTGCCAACCCCCCCCCCCAACCACCGTTTTTACACGAAAATATGCAGACAGTATGCTGTATGAGATTTGTTGACAATCCATGAACATCAGAACACGATAACGAACACGGAATGTCACTATCGGAATATTTTCACGTGAACCAACTTCGCTACCCGCTTTTGATCAATGCAAAACAGAACACCTTCGTCAGTCACTGTCGAGGTGATGCAGTGCCAGTCTTGATAAGATGTAGGGCCTTTGAGTAGGTCGTGTGATAAATGTTTCAATACAATAGGGCGCCGGTCTACTGTGCGAGAGGTCCTGGCTTCGAATCCTGGCTTAGGCACGGATGTTATGTTGAGCCTTCATCAAACTTCACCATCATCGGCTCTTAAGACCTCGTTTTTAAAGTGCTGTAAAACCCTGCCACCTCACCCTCAACTTCATTGTGGTATTTGTGTTATATTACTTTAATAAACTTGACACACCCGAAAATAAGCCCAGCATACGACATGTAACGCGTTAAAAGTGCGCTATCGCATTTCAAAAAGCAGTATACAGTTAAACTTGAGGCACCTTCACGTTCATGGCGTGTTTACCCACCTTGCTGACCACCTATCTTTCGTTTTACATTAAGTTATTTTCGGAGGAGTTATGAGAAAACTGTTCACTTGAGAGAGTGTCGATTACGGGACTTTCATGTTCGTTACAATAAGTTGATTCTTAAATCATCTAAACAAATCTCTCACGGCTGACTGTTCACATGTTTCGTACATAAGCAGTCTCGCACCTTATATTTTCAAGAAATTGAGGAATGATAATACCAGGTATATTATCACACGTGTAGATTCTCCGTTGTGCAAACAATATTCGCTTATTTGTTGCTTAATCGTAAGCATACCGAGATATTTTTTACTTAATTACAAACAAAACAATACATTTTCAGGGCGCGTCTCTCCTTTAATAAGACCTGGGGGGGGGGGGGGAATTGTACGGACATTTCAGTAATTTTTATTTTATTTGCAGGATTATCATGTTGGAATTTGTTTGATTGTTTAGAATCTCATTTCGTCCACTTTAGAAGAACGATATTGATGCTATCACGAACTGCATGCGAAGAATCTACATTAAACACTATCTAAATTAAAGATTTCATAACACGCCATCGATTTCATAGGTAACTGGTGAATGTTGACTCAGCGTTCGGGTAGTGAAATGTTTTCTCGTCATTCTTAGCATCAGGCAATCATCGATGGGGTAGTTTACTGACAAGACCCCTTGTATAGGCTACATTACATAATTAGTTAAATCATTCATTTTGTCGGTTTTACGTGCTAACAATAGCATATTCTCCCTTAGTTGTTTACTCTGATTAATTACTCTTTATATCAGTTATTCGTCAAAATCTTTGTATTAGAAATAGTTGTCTGTTAGGTTAGTTGATTCCATTTTTTTTGCCAGCCTTCCCTTATTTCGTACATGTTTGGAGTGGCTAAGGAGGGACATATATATATATATATATATATATATATATATATATATATATATATATATATATATATATATATAATGTCTGAAGTGTAGCCAGCTCACGAAAGTTAAAACATGTAAAACAGAGAATTACATATGAAGAAATTAACAGCTTTATTTGGAATAGGTACGTAGGTGGTGGGTTTAAGGTCTAGTCGACGGCGTGATCAATAGAGACGGAACAAATTGTTCGTATGGACAGCAAACCACTGAGGAAACAACCAAGACCTTTATTTAAGAACCATCTCAATATTTGCCTGGAGTGATTTCGGGAAACCACGGAAAACCGAAATCAGGATCGCCGGGGCCGGAGATCGAACCCGGGTCCTCCCGAATTCAAGTCCAGCGTGATTCCGTAGTGCCACCTTATTCGGTTTTGGAAATTCAGATTTAGAGAAATGTTAAAATAAATGTATATAACATTAAAATTGATATGCTGTAGGCTACGTAATATTCATTTGCATATGAAATAATGCGCATACGCACTCATGCGTTCCTGCGACGGTTGTTAAAAAACCATGAGCGAAAATTGTCTCTGCAGTGTATCTGGAAACGAAACGTGAAATCTACGAAGTCATTGAAAAATAAATTTCTTTACTAAAAGGGTTCCCAAAACTCGGTGAAGGTTTGAACCCTACTGTAAAGCGCGTTCAGTTCCAGCAGACAACATTTCTCACGAACACAATTTGCACGTTCCCGATAGAACGTCGTATTTCAATTTGAGACTGCCTCAATTATTAGCATTCTCCTGGATGCCCATTAGATGCGCTCGGAGCTCACCTTCCTGATGGCGGCATCGCGTGCGTTATCAGAGATCAGGTTGGGAACTCTCGCCTCCTGCGACCTTGCCACCAGTTCTTAGAGGTGCCGCGCCTGCCCGCGATGCCCGTGCTGATAGTCCCGCAAATTGTGCCTTGAGAGCCACCAGCAGGATATAACTTAATAGCTCTGCCTGCCTCGCAGCTCCGGCGACAGCAAGGAGAGGCATTTACATGTTGTATTAAATTAGATGGTTCTCAACTCTGTTACGCACGGCCATCTTTCTTGTGCTAGGACGTGAGCATCAACGGTGAACAAGAAACTAGAGTTCCTGATAGCATCCTACACACGGCCATTTTATGAGAATGTGAGGCCTGGGGAAACTTCCCTTCCCCGTTTTGTTTCCCCTTTTTATATGCAGTGATAATTTTTAAGATATGGCATATTTATGTTTGTATTGGCATTTAGCCGCTAATATAAACATTACAATTACAAATACCACACGGCCTCGGTGGCCGAATGGTCAGACCATTCTCCTCCCACAAAGGCGATTTGGGTTCGATCCCGGCGGGGTCGGGCCCCGGATTTTCGCATGTGGGAATCGTGCCGGACGATGCTGCTGGTCGGCGGGGTTTCTCGAGGATCTCCCGTTTCCCCTGGCCCTTCATTCCGGCGCTGCTCTATGATTACCTCATGTCATTCCTCACAAAATGTGAAGACCTCGATGTTAAGCGCTGACCAAAATCTCTCACTCACAAGTACCACAATAAAATGCATCCAGTTCACACAGACATATTAGAGATATATGCGCGCAAAGGAAAATATTATTTATGTTACTAAAACGCAGTTCTTACAAAACTAAATGAGTACTTTGTACTGTCGTGCCACGTGTAATAAAACGATAATTTATTTCAGTTATTAATAATTCAATTTTTTTAAATTCAAAAGTGAGTTCTCTAGAATGTCAAGCCTAGGGCAAATCCCACTCATGCCCTCCCCCCATCCCCTCCGCCGAGACATGGGCCTGATCATACCATTTTCAGACGGCAAACTTCTTGTGCGTTAAAATGTTGAATGCTGATGTTAAAGATGCATTTCAGGTATATGCTATTATTTGTGCAATATTTATTGCGTCAGCACCAAAAATAACTTGTAAAATGGTAATATTATCAGTTGTAGATAATATTCTGGTTTACGAAACATGATGCAAAATCCTAAAATATTCATCCGGTAACTTTTTTTTTTTCAGAGACGCTTTGTTTGTTACAAAATATTTCGTCTTTGTAAGTTATTTTGTTCTAAATCAGTGCCGTATACACACAATTTGTTTGTCTACATTCGACTTGTTGAATAATGTAAGGAAAAATAGAACCATATCTATCCCACACCAGCTAGTATACATGTCCTTGTATGCTAACCACTATATGCTCTGGGTCAGTTCACACGAAACTAGTTTGCTACAAGTCGATGAATAAGAAAGTGTTCACCTTCTTGTACAATAAAGATGCCCCTATGTAGCAGGCTTTATTCATCTGTCGAACCTCCACACACAGTCTGCCACGGCTGATTTATTTGTTAATCTTGGTGAAGATAATATTGCTACAGGTCGTTCCGGATAAAGTGAGCGCTAAAAAAAAGTCTTGATTAATTTCTTTACTTTCCTCCAGCTTATATTTTTCCGCTGCATGTAAACATAAACATTGCCTCGTGCTTTCGTTTACTTAGGTTTATACAATGTTCACATCTACATAACTCCGAAAATGTTATCTACAGTATCTTACTCATTAAATACATAGGTGTTGAATATGTTCTATAATCAACAGTAATCTTACTTATAAATACCGGCGAGTTAACGTCTTACAATACTGGTTTCTGGGCTTCCACTCAAATTTTTACGACACGCACTATTGTCGTTACGATTCTCGTAAATGTGTGCAAATTATATAAGAATTTTAAACTCAAAACCACCGCTAGCAAAAAATAATATAAAGACACACGCAATTTAATAATTCATGTTTCGTTCAGCTATTTTGCCATGAACGACAACGTACTCAACTCAAATATTAAATAAAATATTTCCTTAATGTATGAAATATAAAAAATGCTGTTCCTAATTCCAAATACTCACGCTAGTGATCGTAAAACATAATTTATAGATTACCAATGACAAAACAGGCATTTCTAATACTTTTGAATGTGTTTACTAGAAACCTATAATTATATGATGTCATGTATTATTTCTTTCACACCGGAAAAACACACTCAATGACTCAACCAACTACGCTTCCAGAAGCGGCGAAAACATAACTCTGGTGCCACCTGTCGTAGGAATTTTTAACGTTTGTAACGCGGCGCGCTAGAGACAATTGCAAACGACGGTTGACGTTCAGCCGTCCGGTTGCGTCACTTTGCTCTGGCGCTAATTAAGTCGAATTATACAGTTAGTACGTATGTCAAAAAGACCGCAAATAAAAACTGTTAAGTATATTAAAAACTGAGAGGTCGATATCATTTGATGTTCTTTCAGAAATATTGTACTTGAATAGAAAAATACACGGAACTACGCGTAATTATTCGCTACCAACCATACAAACAATAATGTAACACTTCTTAATGTTTGATTACATACAGGACCGTCTATTGATATTTTTCAAAAGTGTAATCTTTAGTGCTCACTTTATCTCGAATGTCCTATACAAAATATCTTAAGCATTTATTCCTAGTACTCTGGAAACTATGTATAAATAAGCATATACATTCTCAAAAGCCTTAGTATGGTCTCGTTTTCTTCTGTTGAAACGTTGTTGAAGAAATAACATGCAACGCTGCTAAATCCCAGAAATCAAGAACAGCACTCATATTAGAAACATGATATGTGGGTGATACAAATTGCTACAAATGGCTTTTAAAACTTCTATAATTCTACATTACCTATAGGAAAAGCTATAATCCTGGGTTGGTATTTACCTAATTATATATATATATATATATAAAATTGTAAAGTCACTGCTTAAAATCCTATTGTAAAACGACTATTATGAAAACACTGCATGCCAGTTTGGCGTTCTGCGTGCACAGGCAATGTGGTCATTGGGCAACAGGGCAGTCTGGTTTTTATCACTCACCTGTTCCCGCACCACAATAGTGAAACATGTAATACGGCATATAAACATTCTTTAAACAGAGGAGGGTTGAATATTTTATAAGTAAATAAATTTCCGATTATTCATTTACCAGCCAGAGGAATAAAAATTAACTATATGTGCGACACTGGTTCGTCGTCAAGAATAATGCAGTTCTCATGTATTGGGGTACTGAATTGGCGCGCAATGTTTTCGTATTATTCATTTATATTTCTGTGGAATTTAAGCTGCTATCCTACAGATATTTTTTATGGAAATTTCGTGGCAAATACAAAGGAAATTATTTATCTTTTCCAAATTCGAATCGGGTTTTAATTTTTCAGGCATCAGTATAAAATGCACTGTTTAGCAAGTGAAGCGTCTTACGTTAAGACTGGCTAAGTTATAGTGCATCTGAAATGCGCAGTATGTTAAATATCTGTAGAGGGAAGAACACGGCCTTCAATTTTACAACTGAAAACAATTGTCAAGTATTTAGCCTTTTCCTCTCTCCTGTTACGATGACTTAATCGGTCCTACAACCAGATGAATATTGGGGATACCACAGTCGTGGTATTACGAGAATATCTAGTAAAATAACCATAGTTTGCAGTTGATACATCAAAGGCCGTGACCTTCTATCAGAGTTGACTATGGTAATGTGCGTACGATGATAGTTCCATTTCCCGTCTTGAGACACATCATTACACAAAAAGGGTGAGAAACTTGCAAACAATTTTTGCCTTACATGAAAGGAATGTCTAGCTCTTGAAAGCAGACCTATTGATTCAGAACGATTCTGACATTTCTACAGCGTGATATTTCCTGTGATGACTTTTATGTCCAATAAAATATATCAACTTACTCTTACGTAATTATATGTCATAAAAAATTGTTTCTCTTTTCGGAACATAGATACTCGTAATATAAACATATTCACTACCAGAATAAATTAATTTATTTTCAATTAATTGGATATTCAGTTTGGTAGGTACGTAATGACAACATTGATATCAATAACGGCATCTACTTAAAACATATTTGTAAAGATGAAGTGCACATTTTTTTCAAACAAAGTAAGTGAAAAAAAGCAAGAATATCACAAACCAATATAAAAATTTACATTGTAATACATTTTTATTCATTTGCTGTAAAAGTATGTATGTTCGAGCTCATCAAATGCAGTAATTATTCTACACATACTCTTCTGGTAATGTAATAAGTTATTTCAGACACCAAAAATGTTGCGACGACACGACGTAACAAGATGTTCTCTATTCCAACGATAAATAATAATATGTTATCATCGCCGTACGTGGTACACCACTTAATATAAGCAAAGCGGGGCAGTGGTAAAATTATGGACATGTGTTTCGGAGAGAACATGGGTACGAGTACCACTCTGGCCATTTCAGATTGCATTATCAGCGTTTTATTATATCACCCTAGATGCATGATGGGATGGTTCTGTAATGATTCGGGTATGTTCGGTATCGCGACCTCTCCTTGCCACCCAACGTACCAACAGTTGTCCGGTACTCACCCCACCTCCTCCATCATTGCGTCACAGCACTAGACAGCTGTCAAGTCTCGCCACGTGTTCTTGTTAAACACAAGTAACAATACAGCAAAATATAAAGTAAAACTGTTGGAAAAAGTTTGAGATATTTTAAACAAATTATTTACTACAAACCATAACCATTTTAACATATTATCAGCAGAACATAGTAAAACAAATAGTGCAAATGTTGAACAAATTTCAGAATTTTAAACACGTTTTAATTAACTCGCTTTCTTGCCTGTTTGTCTATTCGGTAACAATAAACAGTGAATTAATTTAGGGTTTTATTAACTCGCTTTCTGGTCTCGCTGTTCGGTACAAATTTTGTAATCGATTTTGAACTGTTTCCGGATGAACTAGAGTCCTGAAACCACAGACGTAGCTCAGAACTGTATGATATTGCAATGTAAAAGGGGGAAATTGTAATAAAAATAGTACTAAGTTTAATACATATGATTGCAAAATTTCGCACACACGAGACTTAAACGCAGGAAATAATTTTAAATAAATATATTTTTAAATATACCATGATTTTAAAATACCGACTCTAAAGTACAAAATAATTCATCCTATAAACATATTTAAAAAATTTAACGTAAAAAAATGTGGCGTGCTTATAATAGATAACTGATGTATGAATATTTCCCCAAAGTTCATAATTAACAGTTTTATTGTTAACTGTTATGTGAATTTTCTCAACGACAGATACTCTTTAAATTCTTTGTTACTATCTATTGCATGCGCCTAAGGTTTTTTTTTTTTCGTTGAAATCTTACACGCTGTTTAATGGGGGAAATTATTTTGTATTTGTTTAGTCAATTTTAAAAACGTAATATATTAAAACAATTTTTAGTATGTTTCAACAGAGTAATTACTACAAAAACAAAATCGCTTTAAGATATTAGGGTTTCAAAGAAATAAATTACTGTAACTGTTGAAAAATTTTTAGATTTTTGACCCCTTGCGCCTGACGACCCTGTATTTTAGTGTTTTAGTATAAAAACACAACTCGAATCAAATCGAAAATATAATTTTGTTGACACTCTTCTTCATAAATGTAACGGGAATTAAATAAAAACTTAACAAAACTACACTAAACAAATTAATACAACAATGAGGCAACAATTTCATATATACTACAGCATTGCTTTCAGAAAGAACATAATATGAGTATGAA